>PVHP010026214.1:0-24818 GCA_004024765.1 Zapus hudsonius
GGGAGGCATTTTTTCTCTCTTGTCTTCCCAATGCTGGGAGCAGAACTCAGGGTCTTGCCCTTGCTAAGCCAGGGCTCTGGCCAAATGCCCAACCTAGAACTGTTTCTTTTAAAATTATTTTTATTCTATTTTCTTTTTCCCATAAATCAGGGTTGACAAAAATATGGCCCATGGGCCAAATCCAGAATTTGGCTCAGTTTTTAAAATATTAGGGTGAGTTTCACATAACCTAAAATTAATCACTGTACAGTGTAAACTCAGGGCATTTAATACATTCAAAATAATGTGTAAGTCATCAGTCTCTCTTTGAATCTTGTTATTACCTCAGAAAACACTTTTATCTATAGTCGTTGTTAACTTTTCTCCACCACTGCTTCATTTTGTTCATATGGATCTATAGATTCTGAACATTTCCAATAAATGCTCAGATGGTATTGGTATGTGACCTTTCCTACTGGCTCCCCCACTTCAGGATCTGTCTTTGGGGTCCATACATATGGTTACATGTGAGTACTTTCTTGCTTTTTATGGCTGAGTAATATTCCAGTATATATGCTCTTTTTTTTTGTCAGATTTCCTTCAGCACAACCCTCCCCATTGATTTTCTTACTATATAAAGCTAGTTCTTCACTTTAGTGTTTTGTAAGAGAATATAAAAATTTCAGATGCAGAAATAGTTACTTCTTGTTCCTTTCTAGGAAATGCTAGTTCCTGTTACTAATCATATTTTTTGAGGGGGGGGGAGTGATACAATTATAATACTATGTATAAAATTCTAAAGTTTCAGTAGATTTTATTTTTTATCATGATATATTTTTAAGGTTCAGCTAGATGAATAAATAAAAAAGAGAACTTATAAAAACTTTGAAAATGAGAGTCCCTGGGGGGTAGTCCAGCATGCTCTGCCTCTGTGCTGGTGAAAGCTGGGGAACAGGTACATCAGCAGGCAGGTTGTAAACACAACAGGAAAGATGGGAATGCCACAGAAACACCTGACAGAGATGTCTGCTTTGGCCAGTCTGAAGCAAAGCAGAAGAGACGGCCCTGCTCCAACACACATTCAAAGGAGGAAAACCATGTGCAAAAAGAAGTTGTGAGCATAGCATAAGAAAATATTGATGGCTCTCTCATTACTCTTGTAGTGGAAAGATTCTTTTAAACTTGACAGAAAAGGGACAGTATAAAGAAAGACAGTGACTGGAGGCCAAAATTCAATAAAATGGCCCCCAGTTAAAACTCCAAGATGGAAACATGCTACGTATAAAGCTGAGAAGATAGACCTGGACCTCAGAAGAGCATTCTATTCTTTGTTAGAGACAGAGGGTCCACGCCCCCAACAGGAAAAACCTCTTCAAATGAATGAGAGCCTGATCAGCTCAAAGTAAACAAGGCGTAGGTGTGCAAGATGGCTGCAAGACAGTCAATCCAAATGACCAGCAAGTCTGATCAAGTGGTGTTCGGCTTTTAAGTAACCAGTGTAAAAGTAGTGCAAATTCACATGTCGTCATTTTTGTTGTGTGCTTGACTAACAAGATGGAAAAAATTAAGAATCCCTAGTGCAATATTGTTGTGGAGAAAGGAACTCTCCAAGAACTTGTTGAGGTAATATTTTTCAAGAGAAATCTGATTTCAGATCATCTTTCGAGATGTACATGCTTTGACTTTTAGAAAAGTAAAATAAAGGTGTTCCTTGATGCAGTAACAAGCTGGTGAGCATACATATGCTCTCCAGTCTGATCAGGTGAGCTGTGGTGTGTTCATAAAATGGGTGTCTAAGAAGCTATGGCACATGAAATAGACATGTCAATGCTGATACCCATGACACGTATTTCTCCTTGCTCTTCAAGCTTGTGGTTATCCTTCTTAAAAAATTCCCTGGATCTTTTTAAGTATAAAAGACTGCATCTAGTTACCAACCTGACAAATATATATACCTATAAGAATGCTTGTTATTTTTACTAGCTAATGATACCATATCTTACATTATAGCAAAAGACGAAGCAGCCACGTTAGTGCCAGGGACTTAGTTTGTGTATTTGCATGCATACATGTGTCTCTATGTGTGCCTGAGATTGTTGTGTGTAAGTGCATGCACCTGTGTGCCTGCTTTATGTGTGTGCTCCTCTGTGCATGTGAGTGTAAGGTCTGTGGAGCAACTCACACCAGTCCAGGCTGCGGCCACACCCCACCTACCTGGATTGCTTGCTCCCTTTTAAGAGACACTGAGGATATTAATAAGCAAAGAAGACTCTAATCTGTGTTTCTGTGAGGTTAATACCTTCCTAACTGCAGGATCCCTTCATCTTCTGAAAGAAGCAGCATGGGATACTGGTAATGAAGTGTAAACACAGATGAGTCTGAGAAAATCTGCTGTTGGATAACAAACCCCACGATTAGCACTCAATGCAGGAAATTCATTCACTCCTTTTCCTTTTCTTTCTGAGGACTTGGCCACTCTTACTCTTCTGGAACCAATTCTATCTGCTAATCATGCCTGCCTCTCTGCCCCTCTACCTCCTTCCATCCTTCAGGGGTTATGTAAAAGTTAATGGGCTTCCTCAACTGCATGGTGCTTTTCTTTATTTATTTAAATTGTTATTAGCACGTGATCATTACATAAAGCCATGGGTTTCATGATAATGCTTCACTCAAGCATTTTGTGAACTTTGATCATATTTCCCCATGACTTTCTTCTGCCTTCCTCCTGCTAGCTCCCTGCTTCTTCCCAAATAGTCCCCTTTCTGATTTCATGCCATAGATACATATGCATAATTTTAAGAAATATATATATAATTTATACACATGAAAAAATTAATATGAAGTTTGTCTTTATGTTTTTTTTTTCAAGGTAGGGTTTTGCATTAGCCCAGACTGACCTGGAATTCACTACATAGTCTCAGGGTTTCCTCGAACTCTTTGCCTCCCCCAAATTTTATTGTGTATATATGCCACATTTAAAATAAGCTGGACTGTTCGTATGTCTCATAAGGAAGCGAGAACTGTGGACAACCCAATCCCACCAACAGGACTGGAGATGTTGCCTGTCACCCAGGCAGGAGATGAACCTCCCCAGCTTATGATATCGAGCCCAGATGAAACCTTTGAGGAAGTGGTGAGATGAGCAAGAGACCTAACCTGCACAGCAAGTCAGATAACCTGGGAAAGGATAATGGAGACAGACACTGAGGACGCCCAACACAATCCAAAGCAGAAATCCAGAGACTCTTAAGACCTCAACAGTAAGGCAGACCTAAAACTCACCCACCATGACTAAGGGATTTCAGCGTAGAGGGGGCTGAAAGATTGTAAGAGCTATTGAGGGGAGAAATATCCAGAGTCATTGACACCCCCAGCAACAACACACAAAGAAAAAAAACTGGATACGTCTCATCCAATCCATAACCCGCTACCCAATGATCTGTTCCATAATACCCTATCCCATGGTCTGGTTCAGCAAGCCCACTGAGGAGGGCCCCCCAGCCAGATGGGGACAGGGAGCAGGGAAATGGAGGTACCATCACAAGAGTTTCTCAGACAAGGTATCTAATTATTGACAATACGGGCAAAACAGCTGGGTCAACCTATGTGTGTACTGTGATTACTTCCAGGAGCATGGGTGAGGGGTTACTCTCATGGGTGACCTAAAGGTAATTGAGTCACCGAAAAGCCAACTTCAGGATGAATGATAACTGAGAAGCTTATTAAAGACTAGATTTCCCGAAGCAATGATCTCCAAACCCTTTTTGATCACTAAGTATTTTGAACATGAACTCCTAACACATGTGTGCTTCTACATTTGTAAGCTGTATACTTCTATGAACATTACTAATCAATTTTATACTTATAAAACAAAAAGCTGGAAATTCCAAAGGATGGGATTAAAAAGCAGAAGTTTTTATGTTTCCCTTGTACTTTTTATGGGTTCTTCGGTGATTAGGAAGAACAGGTAGGAAGTGACCTCAAGGACACTTCAAACTTTTGCCTCTTCTCCAGAGCGAGGAGTCTCTCCTAGTCATCTGCCCATGTCCAGCTGTCTACTAAGTTCCTGTGGACCACAGGCTGTGAGGCACTGTGTGGCAAAGGACCTGGATGGTTTCTTTCCTCCTCTGTCCTCTCGCGCATTTCCGCTGCTGCTGACTGGCTACCCTTATGCTCTCTGATTTGGATGAGGACTTAGGCTCCTTGGAGCCAGTCTTGAATCACCTGCAGTGCCAGCACCTCTCTCTCCCTCCTGGGTGGGGTCCACAGCAGCCTCAGCTCTTTTCGGGTTAGTCTTCTTTTGCCTACACTGTGCAAACAATGGGTTTCTTATCGCCTAGGCCGAATGGCTATGAGAGAAAGGTTGTATCTTGCAGAGTTTACCATCGCTAAGAAGGTGCAGAAACACAGGGCTATTAACCCCCCAAACCTGCAGTGCGTGCATATGGCGGAACCAAGTACACTTGATAGGTGCATTGAAGATGCCAGACCCAAGGGGGGCAGAGTTAGCATCAGGCCCCTCAGGTGAGTCAGTGTCCAGCACAAGAAAGATCTGTTGAATGAATGAATGATCCAAAATCTATGGAGGACTCAGACCAGAGGAGCCCTCTTCCCGTTGATTGCTCCGGAATGGCTCTGGGAGCACTTTCATGCACACTTGGGTTGTTTTTCTCCCCCAGACATGATACAGGGGAGCCGAGGCTCAGGTTTTCCTGGGAAATCTCATTGATTTATTAAAATTGCAAGTTAGAACTATTGGTTAAGAGACAGCCTAACGCCATCTCTAGTAGGTTCTCCATTGGGGCACTTAGAGCCCTTCTGTGCTGGGATTGAGCCAGCATGTGAAGTAAGTGCTCTACCATTGAGCCATGTCCTCTGACACTCCATTTTGGCATCGGGCTTTGTCATTGCTATCCATCATATTCCTCTTTCTCTCTGTCCGGCCTCTGGTCACTACCTTTATAAGTCATGTTTCTGAGTTTTACTAGTCTGGATACCTCATGTAAATGGAGTCTTAGAGAATTTCTCTTCTGGGAACTGCTTATTGCACTTAACAGAGTGACTTTAAGAGCCATACATTTTTAAGTATTACACAATGCTGCCTTGTATGCACATACACATTTTCTTTACGCATTCATTTTAATAGGTATTTGGGATGCCTCTAACTCTTGCTTATTATGATTAGTTGTGTAATGAACAAGGATGTGCAAACACCTCTTCAATTCCTTGTGAGTCATTTGGGATCTATTTCTACAAATGGGGTTGGCAGATCATACGGAAATTCTATTTTTAGTTTTTTGAGCAATCATTATGCTGTGTACCACGGTGGATGTTTCATTTTCCAATTTTAATGATAGGACAGAAGGGTTCTGCTTTTCTGTGATTGTTGTTATTTTGGTGGACATTCTCACAGGTGTGAGATATCCTCTTGCGGTTCTGACTTACAATTCTGTGGTGGTTAGTTATCTTGAACTTCTTCCTGTATGCTTGTTCATTTTTATGTCATCTTTGCAAAAATGTATTCTAAGTTCAATTTTTAAAAAAATATTTTATTTATTCATTTTCAAACAGAGAGAGAGAGAGAGACAGAGAGAGAGAGAGAGAGAGAGAGAGAGAGAGAGAGAGAGAGAGAGAACCAGGGCCACCACCTCACCACCTTGTGGGTCTGGCTTATGTGGGTCCTGGGGAATTGAACCCGGGGCCTTCGGCACTGGAGGCAAGTGCCTTAACCGCTGAGCCATCTCTCCAGCCCCTAAGTTCAATTTTTAATTGAGAAGTTTGATTTTTTTGTTGTTGACTTAGCGCTCTTTATATGGTCTGAATATTAACCCCTTATTAAATATGATTTGCAGTGTTTTACCCCATTTCATAGTTTGCCCCTTTGCTTTGTGAATTGTGTGCTTTAATGCACAGAGTTTTATTTTAAGTTTTGATCTTATTCGTCTGATTTTGCTTTGTTGTGTGGCCCTTTAGTGTTATATCCAAGAAATCCTTGCCAAGTCCAATGTCACAGAGCTCTTCTCCATGTTTTTCTTTTATGTTAATGTCTTTAATAATTTTTACATATGTGTAAAGGTCTCGCTTCATTCTATTGTGTGTTTCCTGACATCATTTGATGGAACTCTTGGGGAAGGTCATTTAACTATGTAGATGCAGGTTTATTCCAGGGCTTTCCATCCTTGTGCCAGGATATGCTTACGTTGTCATTTCTGTAGTTTTGTAACATGTCTTGATGTCAGGAAATGTGAGCCCACCAGCTTCTTTCTTTTCTTAAACATTTTTGGCTATTTGGGGTCCATTGTGAGTCTGTGTGAGGTTTAGGATGTTTTTTTTTCCTATTTATGTGAAAAAGGCACTGGGGTTTTGAATTACATTAAATCTGTAGATTTCTTTAGGTGTTACTGATATCCTAAGAACCTCAGGTCTGCCAGTTCAGAGACATGAGATGTCTTCTTTCCATTTATTTGAGTTTTCCTTAATTTCTCTCAGTGATGATTTCTGTTTCTTTTTTTCTTTTCTTTCTTTCTTTTTTTTTGGTTTTTCGAGATAGGGTTTTGCTCTAGTCCAGGCTGACCAGGAATTCACTATGTAGTATCAGGGTGGCCTTGAACTCACAGCAATCCTCCTACCTCTCTGCCTCCCGAGTGCTGGGATCAAAGGCCTGCGCCACCACGCCCAGCTTCTCACTGATGATGTCTAAAGATCAGTGTGTGAGATTATCTTGCTTGAGTTATTACAATTTTTATACTATTACAAACAATACTACTTTCTTAGTTTCTGTTTTGGTTGCTTATTGTTACTCCATGGAAATGTTACGATTTTATGTGCTCATCTTGTATCATGCAACAATGATGAATATTGTACTAGTCTTGATGGGTTTTTAGGGATATAAGATGTTGCCATTTGTAAGCAGAGACACTTTTAATTCTTTGTTTTTAACTTGTATTCTTTAAATACCTTTGCATTTGCTTTTGCACTGTTAAAAAGCAAATTGAAACAAGAGTTCTTGGAGAACAGCTCTTGCAAGCATTGTACATACATTATGGCAGGATAATCTCCTACAAGGGTGCTATATTCTGCTTTATCTCACATAGGTCCAAAGTCTTTATTGGCAGCCATGTACAGAAATGTGATCACGTTCAAGGAAACGATGGGTTGCAGACTGGTAGGATGAACTAAACTGCATTGGTGTAGTTCAGAGTAGACCAACTTCCTATATCAAAATAATCCCATAAAATAGTATGCATAGCATCATCATACAATATAGTCTGTAATGTAATCATATAGTACAGTGACCAAGCAATACCCTAAATCTAGCAAGATCATACAATCCAGTATGCCACGTGTGATCATACAGTACAGTATATATAATGCATTCATACAATATATTATACATAGTATAATCACAAAACATTGTATGCATAGCGTTATACATATAGTATACACCGCTGGATGATACCATACACTATGCATAACACGATCATACAATACCATATCCATAGCATGATGGTACAATACAATATACAGCCTGTAATCATACAGTGCAGTACACATAATGTAATAAAATTCATGTCCTGCAGTTGCCTTATTGAAAGCCGTCTTTCCACTTTCACTCTTCAACGTCGGCAGACTGTACTGTGTGATGGCTGTACTTGTACACAAGCTATACAGATGCATTTTTCTCCAGATCTTTATTCCCTGGACAATGAAGCATCACAGCTTTTTGCAGAGTTTTAGGTATAATGAGTCACCTGGAGAGGAGTTAAAGTATGTGGAAGGGCGTCTATAGGTTCTCTTTAGATAAGAGACTCGAACATTCTCAGATTTTGGCGTCTGTGAGGATTTTGGATGCAACCCCTATAGAAACCACAGGGTGACTGTGGTCTAATAAATTTCAGGAGAACCATGGGCTCAGGAAGAAAAATGCAAGGCCTGGAACTATGCAAAGAACCCCTAAATGCTCAGGATCTTGCCCAGTATTGTTTAGCTGCTTCATCTTCTCAGAGTCCAGAGTGCTAACCATTACACCATGGAACCCCATTCACTTCATCTTCTCTAAGCCGACAAGTGCCCTTAGCCAGCTGCTGCCTCAGGAATTCTCCGTCATATGGTCTCTGGCCACTGCAGCTTGAAACTGAGGCTGAGCTACTATGGTGAGGCTAGGTGATCACTGGGCAATGAAGCTACCTCAGAAGCTGGTGAAGTGGCCCGGTGAGGAAGCAGGTGCGGTCCAGGCCTCTCCCACACTGGGCACAACTGATTCCCTCTCCTCCCCTCTCTGGCAGCTGGGTTTCTCGTCGGCAAAGCGGGGCAACCTTTCTGCCAAACAGTGGCAAGTTTGCTTGGAGTCAGAGGTATCTGGAGAGTGTGTGTAGCAAGGTCCACAGGCTCAAAGCAATGATCATCCCTCCTAAACTGGGTTGACCAGACAAGGACATATGTATTGTCCCCTCTCTCTTTCCCCTGTCTGCAGCGCTCTCCGTTCAGAATCCTTGTGATCCTGGGCTGCATCTGTGATTTCATGAGAAGAATCCACAATTAGATCAGAAGTAGCCTGTTACCACTTACTGATGACCTCAACCTGCAACCAGCAGAATCAGGGGTGGATCTGCACGTGCTTGTGCTCCATTTGTTTTCTAATAAAACAGAGAAATTCGTGAAGCAAAAGAGAACACTCCTCTTCCTTTCCCTAATTAAAAAAAAACCTCCAAAACTGAACCTGTATGATAAATTTTTATTAGTTCTTGGTGAATGAAGTATTTTCTTACATGGCTGAAAACCAGAGTCAAATAACTTTGCTGTTTAAAAATAGACTTTTATAGGAAGAATGGTTGGTCCTTTATCCCCCTTGTTCTATGATTGAACCCAAGGCCTTTCTCATGCTAAGCACATGCTCTATTGTTGGTGCTTTTAAGCTTGAGGAGGCAACAGTATTCTGCTTGGAGAATGCTCTGTGATGTGCTGACCCCATGTTTTGGGAAGAAGGACACCGAGCCTGATCCTGGAATGCTAGGGGCAGTACTGTGGTGTCTGTTTTCCAGCTGTTGGTGTTCATCTCTTGCCTCAAGTTAGCCAAGCTGTCTCTTGCTTCTGGTGTAAGGATAGTAGATACCTACTTTGTTTTGTTTGAGCCATTATCTGTACAAACTCTCCATGAACCCTATACACTGAGCTATTCTAATGACAATTTTTCAGAGTGCTGATTTCAGCACTCACTCTATGTGGGCATAGCTGGGAGCCCCCTGGTTTCTGATTGACTTTTCTCAAGTCTCAGCTTCAGGTCCTTAGCATGGCACTGGCCATTCCGGACTGGCACAAGTTCAGTTGGCACCCACAGGGCGGCTCTAACATTGTTACTGAACCACCACACCCCTGTCCAGTCTTCTTCCTTCATTCCTTCATTCCTTCATTCCTTTCTTCCTTCTCTCCCACCTTCCCTCCCTTGCTTTGTTCCCTCCCTTCTTCCCTGCTCCCTCTTTTCCTCCCTCTCTCCCTACTTCGTCTTACTATATCATCCAGGTTGGCCTTAAATCCTCTGGCCTCTTGCCTTGCTTTCCAAGGAGGGCAAGAATTATAGGCATGTACCCCTGAACTTGTATTTTCTTTCCTTCGAATATCTATTAAAGGAAGTGAAGAATGAGAAGATTCAGACCTGAATGCTGCTCTCCCCCTCCAATCTAGATAATGAGACAGAATTAAAGCTACAGCTAAGCCGTGAGGTTGGTGACTGAGGGGCTGTTAGGTTTGGCATGGTAACCTTGAGCCAAAGAAACACTGTTGTTTTTCTATTTTGTTTTGCTTTTTTTTTTTCCTGAAAGAGGGTTTTAGCTTTCTGTCCCAAATGGACAATTGTTTGTCCTAATTTGGCGTTTAAATATTTCAGTTAGGAATCACTGTTACCAGTTTGAGGGAAAAGTAGAGACTCGCTGTAAGACAGCTCTTGCTTTGGGTCCTGCTACCTCAAGCATCTCCCATCTGTCCAGGTCCCTCATGCCTCCAGGACTCCACACCTGCCTTGTCCCACTCCTTATTCCTAGGGATCCCACCTGCCTCTCCTCACCTCTCCTCAGCTCTCTCTTGACACCTTGCCTTGCAATTCGGCCACCTTTCAGCACATCTTAGGCTGAGGAAAAGGCCTCTCCTGCGAGTTCTCATTTCGTCTCTGAGATGTCACCTTCTTACTGCCATGGGCCACAGTACTCCGTGTGCCTCTCCTGTGGTGTGTTTTTCTCACGAATGAGCTTCCTGGCCTCATGGACTCATATTCTAGAAAGGACGGAGACGTCACATTCGCATACAGAATGATGTCAAGTAGTGGTAGGAAGAAGACAGAATAGGCATTTTCCTTGCTACTTCCTGTGTAGACTGTGAACTCTTTGAGACCTGGGTCCGGCGAACCTGCAATATGGAAAAGCATTCGTCTAGAGCAGGTGTCTGTAGGTGTGAGTGAATGAGCAAACAGAAAGCCATGTGGAGGACTTTTTCCCAATCCTTCAGCACAGAGGGAGACAAATGACATCAAAGCCAAGTTTACTTGTCTTTACAGTTGGAAACTTTTCTCAAAGACTATCCATGTGACATTTTAAGAGCTAATAAGGAGTTTTCTCTCTGACTAGCAAACAAGCAGCTCTCATAGACAGGCAGACTACACATCTGCATTTAGTAACGTTTGTCTGTCATTGATTCGTCGGTCAGCTGGATCTCCTGAATGACCTGTAACAAATCACAGTTCTGTATTCAGGTTTTTATTTCTAAGGCAAATGATCTTGAACAAACGTTTGCAGTTTAATATTGGATGGAAGTCTGAGTCAATCAAGTAAACAAAGCATCAGAAAAAATAATTTCATTCCTTTGCAAAACTAAATCCATTAAGACTCTAACACAAGTAGAACAAAGGATGAAAGATATATAAAACAAACCAGGGAGACCCATTGCACATTTGCATTTTAAAATTAATTGCTGCCCTAATTATTCGTCAGCATAAGCATAATTTAAACAAACAAACAACTTGGAGTAAGCTTTAGACACCCATAGGATCCTCCTCTCTGGAGTCCCTTCTCATCAAGGCTCATGTGACTGTTACTGTCTTTCTAGGATTGAGGAGAGCAAACAGATGGAGTGAGGCTTACTCAAGGGAAAGCGACGGGTGCGGGTAGGTATTTGGGTTTCACCTGCGTTCTGGTTTTAATCGCAAATATTCCCCATAGACTTTCCCCAGCTGGTGGGCTATTTTAGAAGGCTGTGGGACATTTAGGAGGTAGGGTCTGGCTGTCAGAAGTAGGTCACTGGGAGAAGGCCTTTGAGCTTAAGCCTGGCCCTTGGTTCCTGCGTCCTCTGTTTCCTGGTCCTCAGTCACGTGATAAGCTCATCACAGATTCTCACTGCTAAGGACTGGGTCACTCCACCGTACTTTCCCCAATGTGACTGACCTCTGAAGACATGAGTTAAAATAAATTTTTTTCCTGTCAGACATTTTTGTCACTGTGATACAAAGTGACCAGAGCAACCTGTGTGATGGGAGGAGGTGTGAGCACCGGGATCGGGCTTGGAACCCTTACAGAACCCTCCATGGTTTTTCCGTGTGACTCGATGTCCCTGGAATAAAAGGAAACCCTGGAAAACGTGCTTTAGGGGAGTGTGATTTTTCTGGCCTTCTGTAAGTACAATTGCTTGGCTTGTGCATCTGCTCCACCTGCCTTCCTTCTCTTAGTTTAGGATGCTATAGAAACATCATAGCTTAACCATTTATTTCTCGTGGATTTGTGGGCCATGAAGTCCAAGATTTTCTAGGTAATCAAGGCTCCTGGTTTGTGGATAGATGCCTTCCCTTGACCTCACGTGGTGGGAGACCACTTCCCAAAGACTGTTCCATTGGGAATTAAGGTTTAAATTTCAAGGAGACACACGTAGCCAGTCAAGAGCACTCTCGTTCAGTGTCCACAGAGCTGCTGGCGCTTAGCACAGCTGGAGTCATTTCTTTGTCACGTAATCAAGCAGGCATTGTTGTGGATCTCTATCAGAATCTTGGAGAACAACACAGTGATGCTGAATAACAAACAACCCCAAACCCCAGGGACTTAAATCAAGCAGCGTCTATGCTCATGCTTCCTGGGCTACAGGTCAGCTGGGGGCTGGCGGATGGAGGCTGGGCTCCCTTTCCAGGGTGCTCAGCAAATGCACCAAGTGGACAGCTCTGCTTCTCGATGTAGGTTGAGCTCAGGTCTGTTTCACCTGCTTCTCTTTTACAAGGATCATCAAGGGGCACAGGGCTCTCTGGCTTAGGAATTTTTAAAGTGCAAGCAAAACCCTTAGAGGGGCAAGGATAAACACATAGTTTCTTAAGGCCTAGATCCAGGTTGACATCTGGCCATATCTGTGCATCATTTAGAGGTTAAAAAATATCCATGCTCCAGGTCAACATTGGTGCAACACAAGAGCAAACGCTTCAAGGAGGCCCGTGTTTATGTGTCAATGAGAGACAGTGACTAGCTTCCCAAAAGTAAGTCCATCTACTGTGTGGAGTAATATTTAAAGGAAGTGCTTTATTTTCAATTTAGGCATTTATACATGAGTTGTTAAGTTTGCCTGTCCCTCCCTTCTTTCCATCCCTCCCTCCCTCCTTCCTTCTCTCTCCCCCTCTCTCTTTCTTTTTCTTCTGAGTTTGTTAATTATCACTCTGTTAGATTAGCCAGAAAGATGTTTTCTCAGTAAGATGGATATGTGGAATATTTTAGAAGAACTTGCCTTTGGAGGCAAGCCTGTGGAACAGCCTGAGGGGGGTCCAGCCGAGTCTTTACCTTCCTGTTTGAAGCGGGGTTCCATGGGATGTGGGTCTGCAGGTCTTATTTTGTTTCGAGGCCATGCACGGAGCCACCTGGCACAGACCAGACGTGCAGGAATCCCGCCTCCCCAGATGTGTGCATGACTTCAGTGCTCTGATTACAGCACCACCTCTCCCCTGCCACCAACTGGCAACTCGAGGCGAAGGATGTTTTTCTGATCATTGTGCACTCATTAAATGCAGCTGTCACAACAGTGGATGCCAGGATGCATGCAAAGCTTTTCTGCCACATCAAAATAAAGCCGAGACACCTTGTTAGAAAAAAACTCCGAACCTTTGAAGCTTATTTTCCCGGGTTATTGAAATTATCTCCTTCCGAGGTTGACACTGAGACAGTTCCATCGCGGTGCAGGTTCAGCCTTGGCCCAGGCTAAAGAAGCACCATCCATCATAAATAAACAGTTGAGGATTCAGTCATGCAATTCTAGGGTCCAAGTGACTCATGCTCATGAGGTGAGGGAGGTGGCTTTCTGACTTTCCAATGTCACGTGAATGAAGTAAGTGCACACACATCTACTACGTATCTCTTTAGAGGGCTGAGACATAAGAAAACAGGAGCCCCAGCCAGAACCCTTCTTTCCAGGTGGGAAGGAGGGGTCTTCCGTGATTGTGGTCTTCACAATTCATTCCACCCACTGCATGGGACATCTCAGTGCTGAGCCCACAGGGCTTCCTCTGTGAGATTCCTCTAGGTGACCCTAGCCTTTCCACCTCTGAGGACATCCTAGGCTGAGTAAGAGCCACGTACATCTTTTGTGTCCCCTTTGCTCTTTGCCCACATCATTCTGGAACTTCCAGCTCATGCATCTCCGCAAGGCTGGGATTTTGCGAACAAGGTCAGCCAGGTTGAGCATCGTGTGTGGGGCCCGAAGAACGGTTGGTGAAGGACAGAAGGGAGGAGGGAAGGGAGAAAGGCAGACGAGTAACAGCAACAGATGGTTTCCAGGGCTGGGAAGGCACATCTTCCAGCCACATGCTGCTGTGAATGCCAGGTCATCCAGACATAATGTTCTCATTTGGATTTGCCTCCCCTCTTCTGCCCTGACAGACCAGTGAGCACTGGGGCGGGGGTGGGGCAGTTGTTGATGAAATAATGGCAGTACTGGTTCCCTGGGTAGGTAAGTATCCTCAGGAACACCCCCCTCCTCACAGCTACTTGTAGAGGAAGTATTTTTCCTATCTTGCAGCCCTCACCTGAGTTGCCTTTTTGGCATAGCTCAGGAGGGAGCCAGGATAACGCAGTGAGAACCAAGTGGCTGAACAATCTGGATTGTTCTATTTCTTCTTTCATCACAAGGTGGCACACATTTCAGTGACCCAAAGCCAGCTGTCTACATGCACCGCTTTCCCTCACTCTGCCCTCTGTGGCAGGGGTGATGCTGAAGGTTCCTTCAGGGAAAAGTATGTGAAGCTGAGCTGTGCCTTCTGCTATGAAGTCACACTGCTGAGAAAACCCTATAGGCTGGATAGATGCATTGAATTCACAGGCTATGGAGGAAAGCCTGGGGTCTTCTAGCGGGCTGGTGGCTGCTCAGCTCTGTGCTGGGGTCTGACCAGGACGTGAAGCAAGATGGAAAGGAGCAAGATGCATGTGGAGCTGGTGCACGGAGCTTGGCTGAGCTCTCAGCAAGGTGTCCTTCACCACCCCAGGCTTTGCTACATGCTGATTGGTTTGTCTCCCACAAGCATACTCTGTCCAGATTCTCTTACTACAGGTTCAAGATCTCTCAACCAAAACGCTTGAGGTGAAGTGTTTCCTTTTCTGTTTTGAAACCCTAGAATATTAGCATGTGAGGTATCTTGTGGATGGACTGAGGTCAAAAACGGAGAAAATTCACTTGTACTGCATATACACCTTATAGAAACAGGCTGAAGGTAATTTTATATGCTATTTTTATATATCTGTGTTCTGGCTGTGAGAAGTTAATTGAGTTATCAATTTTAATTATGTTGTAATGTTTAATTATGTTCGAACATGTTTAACTGGAATTTTCCAGTCGTGGCATTGGATCATCACTCAAAACAGTGGACTCTGCAGCATTTCAGATTTCAGCTTTGTGGACTAGGGATGCTAATCTCATAACTTGATAACAATTTGTCAAGTTTTTACTAGCAAGTTAACAATCATTAATTGGGTGTCCGCTGTGGGCAAATACCTCTACCAGGAATAGCCTTATCCACCCTCTTCCTTTGCCAGCTATTATTTTTTTTAAACGTTTTTATTTTATTTATTCATTTTCAAGCAGAGATAGAGACGAGAGAGAGAGAGAGAGAGAGAGAGAGAGAGAGAGAGAGAGAGAGAGAGAGAGAGCACACCAGGGCCACCACCTTGTGGGTCTGGCTTATGTGGCTCCTGGGGAATTGAACCCAGGGCCTTGGGCACTGGAGGCAAGTGCCTTAACCCCTGAGCCATCTCTCCAGCCTGCCAGCTATTATTGACGTCTCTTCTGTTGACATCCATGCAACTTTTAGCTCATGGCTGAGTGAGTACATGTGGTACTTGCCTTACTGTTCATGGCTTACTATGGCCACGAGTTCTTGTCCAAATGACACAATTTCATCCCCTCTTATGGCTAAGTGACGTTCCACTGTGTGTATCTGAAGAATAAGAGATATAAATTGGCTAGGTATTTGAGGGTCACAGGACCCCCAAAGTGAATGGCTTTCTCTTGGTTAATGTCAAGGATTGTCTTGGGGACAGCAGGGGAAAATCTAGGTCATTTCACTTTACTACAGGTCTGAAATGTCAGAAGGGTCCAACCCTTCCTTATTTCTGCTCCTTGGGGAATCCTTCCCCTTCTACCCACTTCAGAGAAGGCCCTTTCTAGAGAATTAGGATATTTGGGAAGGTTGGCTTGTCCCAGAAATTCTTACCACAGTCACCAGGATCAGGATTGAACTGACTAGACCAGCTGCTCATCCATGGGCTCACATATAAATCCCCAACCCGAGTCTCAAGATGACTCCTACAATCCCCTCTGACCTCCCTGAGCAAGAGTATGTCTTCCTTCTTTTTTTCTTCCTTCCCTTAATCTCCCCTTCTCTTAAAGCTCTCTCTCCTAAAACTCTAAGCTCTGGTCTATGGATTTTATTAGTTGAATCTGTAAGACAAAAGCCTGTGGTCTCTGACTCAGTGGAAGTTTTGTGTGAACATTGAGTTTTCTGGCTCCCTCACTCCTGAGTTACTGCCCATCCATGAGAGGAGATAAGCCTCCCATGCTCTCAAGCACTCAAAGACACCCCCAAATTCCCAGATCATATCTACCAGATTAGCTTTACTCAACCACTGATGGACAATTCGGTGGAGTCTATGTCTTGGCTACTGCAGAGAACATGGGTGTGCAGGCATCTGTTTGACCGAGTAATTTCAATTCCTTCACTTGTATACACAAGAGTGTGATTCCTGTTTCCTATGGCAGTTCTATTGCTATTGTTTGTAGAAACCTTCGCTAATACACTGCCTCACCAAAGCACATGGAAGTTCTCCTTTCTCTAGATTTGTTATTTATTTTTGCCATCATTTACTTTAGGTTCTTGCCTCTGGCTAACAATAACTGGGGTTGATAATTATTTGCCTCCTCTCCAGAAAAGCATGTCTTTAGCATAGTGCCTGGCACCTCCCCAAACTGAAACGAAGCATGGGGTACGACAAGTAAACACACTCACTGCAGAAAACAAAGCTGAAGATCCATTCCTTGCTCTCTGAACTTGACTGACTGAATGGCAAGGAGCACACAGAAACAGCTAAGTCAAAAGACTTAGACAGGACAAGGCTTTGCAAGATGGGTCCCCTGAAGACCAATGCAAGAGGAGCACTCAGGAAGGCTGCAGGCCACACCAGACAAGTGCAGGCCAGTTCCCTGGCTTGAGGAAGAGGAGGAGGAGGAGGAAGAGGAGGAAGAAGAGGAGGAGGAGGAGGAATGTGTAGCTCTCCCATAGGCATCACAGAGTTATCAATTCTAATTACGTCGTTCCCTCCTCTCTTAAAAGTCTAGTCTATATGACTTTTACTTTAATACACAGGATTCACAGTTCAGTATAATTGGAAATATTTTTGAGTATTTCCTGAAAACTCAAGGATTGTTCAGGTTGCCTTGGGATGGGGCAAAACCATGGCTGGCTCACAGAGAGGTATAAGTGCTTGCTTGGAATGGGACCCCCAAGACTGTGTCTCATTTCAAGTGACTAGCTAACCTCAAAATGCAGGGCAGGCAACAGCCTGGGTTGGTGAGGACCACCCTACGCTCGGGAGACTTTAGAATTTATCTTTTCATTAATGAATGCTTCAGAAAGTGCACTGTCCCTAATTCCCTTCTTTGAAAGATGAAAACTTTAATGTGCAGTTAATTAAATGTTCTGTTGATTCACAAGCCCTGAGCTCTCAGAGGCCTTGGGGAGGTGGAGGCAGGTTTAGAAATCAAACAATAGAGGGCTGCCTGTCCCCATCTGACCACTGAGCAGGCAGTCCTGTTTGCTGCAGATGCATGGAGGACTTGGAGGTGTCCCTGTGGCCGGCATTGAGCACTGGGCCTGGTGATTCCCACCCCACAGGCTCTGTTTACAGGAGAGAAAAGAAAATCCCAGGCAACAGGGAGAGAGGAGGCTGGCCCTGGCTTTCAAGTCTCCCGGCTGCATGACTTTCAGGCACATTCTCTCTTGTTTCCCCCCCTTCCCGGTGCCTTAGCCATGCTTGTGCCGCTCAGAGCTGTCTTTTAACAACAAATGAAAACCCCCAGCTGCAGTCCACGACCTGCTGGATTTCTGGATCTGTGTGCATGTGTGAATTACAATGGGGGATGCCTGGCAAAAATGCAGCAGCCTTTAGGACAGAAGCCCCAGTGGGAAAAGGAGAGCACACTTTCCACCCTTGCTCATTTTCACTGACATGTAACAATGGTATGTCCTGAAGGGGCAGTGTGACAATTCATTTCATTATGCAAGGATCCAAGCCACATGATTGGCCTCTGCATCTGCTTCAGTGATGGCCATTCCTTTGTCGTGGGAGTCTTTGAGTCCCTTTTACGAAAACCCAGGATGAGCTCACTGTGTGCTGCAGAGCACCAGAGTCCTAACTCCTCCCATCTCACTGACTTTCAGATGAGGGAATGTAGTCAGGGTCCCGAACAGCTCGGAGCAGCAAAAAAAGTATGGTTTGCTCCAAAGAACTAGTGCCTGTGACAATCTTATCATTTATTTGGCCCCGACTAAAGGCACAACTTATGTAGCTACCAAATGGCAACTTGCAGGGTTATTTGCCACCAGAGCCCGCCTCCCTCAGCCCTGTACATGGTGAGAAGAAGGCTCCCACACCTGGGAAAATTGCATTCTCTTGTCATTTTGGCACTGTGGTTTCTCCTTTGCAATGCTTCCGTGTGGTCATCTTGGTGAATATGCCCCCAAGAGCTGGCAGGGACCTGAGGGTTGACTTCCTAGGCAGTCCTACTGTCTTCTTATTATGAATAGAAATTTTAAACCTAAGCTGATAAACATATTTTTTTCACACTGAATTCATCAGGAATACATTAACATTTTCTAAAAGGTAAAGACAGAAAAAAATAAAAGAATTGAAAAGAGAACATTAGGATGTATTTGGCCATTAGGATTCTTGTTTCCATCAGTTCCTCTTCCTGAGCCAGAACGTCACCCCCTTAGCTAAGGCACCGGGCAGGAGCGCATGGGCCGAGGATCTCTCCCAATGAGCAGAATGGAAGCGTGTTCTGTCCCATGTGTGCACGGCACCATCAGCCCGGGGACAGGCACAGCATGCTTTGCCCAGGCTCTGTAAAAGGATCCAGGGAAGCAGGCTTTGCAACATTAGTTATGATCATATATGGCAAAAGCACTTACTTTCTGGGATGACATATGGCTGATTTGGTTCAATGCCCAGGAATCTCAATGTCCCCCCCCCCCATAAGGGTGAGCCCTGGCTCCATCCTTCACCCATAACATCCGGAGGACAAACTTCACAGGATCTCCAGTGAAGAAAATCACATCCACTCATGCCAAGACCGAAGCTGCTGTGGGGCCCGGATGGTTGGCAGGTGATAAGTATCCCTTCTGTGACAATGACTTTTCCCAAATCATAGGAATTATGAATGGAGCCCAAACCCATCTGCCTTAAACCCAAGTATGGTGACATTCCACAGTAAATGCAACACTGATGACAAAAGAACAGGATGCTTTTACCAAAGGTGGTGCTAGCACTAATGGCTTGTAACAGGAAAGTTGGGGTTCCCAGCTAATTCCAAAGCACCTGAAAGCTTAGGAATACCTGGATTCTTGTTCTACAAAATTAAAGAATTAAAATTATAAAGTATAGTGGGAGGCTTTATTTAAACGGAAAGATGTTACAGAGATCTCCAGCCACCAGTGTGGAGAGAGCACATGGGGGGAGTTTTAACCACATGGCTATGAAGTCAGGGCCAGCCAAGCAAGAGAAAGAAGGGAAAATATAAGAGGAAAAAAGGTTCATGGAAGAAAGAAGCCCCAGCCTCCTCACCACAGCCGCCAGGGCTCTGGTAAGGGGGCCTTACCTAGGCCTGGAGAATCAAATGTCTCTCTGCTGGCATCCATGAGGGAAGAGAGAGCAATCCTTCCTTCTCTAGGTGACTATATCCTTTGTCCCTCGTGAACAGGGAGACAGCTGGTTGGTCCATTGGTCTTTGGCCAATCAGTTTCGGGATTAGGATTGAACTCTAGTAGGAAACACTTCCCACTCAAAGGGAGAGGGTGAGGTAAGACAGGAGATAAGTGGAGTCTGCCTGCAAGCACAAGTCCAAGGACACTCCTGGTTACCTTTGGAGTCCCTGTCACTTTAACCTGTCATAGGATGACCTTTTACCTTGTGTGACACTTCTGTAACCACAGGTTCACTTCCTCCAGATCCCGGCCTACTCACTGAGTTCTACTGTAGAACACACAGAAGACGTGACCACCTCGGTGCAAGACAGTGGGTCCTCCATTTGTTCATTACGTGATCATGAACTCATTCAGTGAGCTCTGTGTTCAGCATGGGGCCACAGGACAAGATCGACCCAGGGAGGACTGAAAACTGCATGGTGATGGGAGGAGCTTTGTCTCTAGGGCTGGCCCCACTGATGATCTGCGTGGGCCCCTGCCTCGAAATCAGCCCCTTGCTTCCTCCCTCGTCAGACAGAGGCCCAACCTTTCATTTGCTGCTGACACCTCTGTAGGGACTGAACAGAAAGCTCAGGGCTGAGCTCAGTAGGTCCTGAGTGCTGAGAAGGAGCTTTCGAAGAGAAAGGCAGCCCTGGACCCTGTCTTCATGGCCCTATAGTGCTGTTCTGAGGAGACCAGCTTCAGCCTCTCCTCAGGAAATATGCCATAGGAATTGCACAGGGCATGGTCTTTGCCAAAAGCCCAGGGCACAGTTGGCACTGTGTCTCAGTTTAATGCAGTCATTTTAGTCGTGCAAACCTTAGACTTTGTCAGAGACATCATTGAGTACTGGGGCAGGGCCTGGGCTGGCAACTGCCTTATCTTTACCACCATGATACCATTGGGGCTTGTGAAGGCTGGGTACATTTGGGAATCAATCTCTGGCTTTCCCTCTCTCTCTCTGTATACAGGGCATGCATGCCTTGTATGCATGCGGAGGTCAGAGGACAACTTTTAAGTGTCGACCCTAGCTTTCCATCTCCGTTGAGGCTGGCTCTCTCTCTTCCTCTCTTGTTCTTTGCGGCTTCTGGGATATTCTCCTCTCAGAAACTGGCCATAGCTTCCGGCTCTGTATGTGGGATCTGGGAATCACACGCAGGAATTCAGGCTTGAGCAGCATGTGCTTTACCCACCGAGGCATCTCCCCAGCTTAACATTTGGATTTTGCGCTATGCAGAGAGGGAACGTAGAGCCAGAGTGCCGGTTCAAAGTCCCACAGCCAATCACAGTGGCCATAGCTTCTCATACCTCAGTCTTGGATTCCAGGTAAAAGAAGCATGTGGTCTTTTCTCTTGTTTTTGATGTCTGTGATTTTATTTGCAGCCCTCAGGGCACTCTGGCAGAGGAGTGAGAGCTCTGGTAATAAGTAGTAGGGGGAGGGGGTAGTGATGACTCTCTGGGCTTTCTGTGAATTGATCATCTCGTATCCAAGTAGAAACCCCATGCATCTGGAATATCTTTGCTTCAAAATAGAGATCAGCGACATGGGACCTTGAGCTTTAGGAATCCAGCCTTTGATCTAGTGAGCTCTGGAGCAAAAGGCTCAGTTCCAAAGGTTGAGCTCCATGAATGTCCACTACCTCATTCAAGTGCAAGCAGAAGCTAGCCCTCCAGCTGTGCCGACCTTGCCAGACTGGGGCTGAGGGACTGACTGCCAGCCTGGTCCAGAGCTGTGCCTCAGAGGCTATGTACATACAGCCAGTGTTTCCCACCTAAAGAGAGCAAGGCATGTCCCCTTCCTCCACATGCATCCTCAAGAGGGGCGAGCACGGCCTTCCTGTTTATCCTGTGAGTAGTTAATAGGAAAGGAGTTTGCAGTTATTCCTGCCCAAACGCTGAAAGACATGATAAATGTGTACTTTCTTTATAACTCATAACATATGTAGGGCATAAACATTTCAAATATTTTATATTTTGACCTGTATTTGTTTTTATATATTAATGAATTTCAGTATGAGTTTCAATAGATAAAACAATATATTTTTCATGAATTGCTTGTATGCAAAGAGAGACAGCATACTCCAAATATGGAGTGACAAGAATGAAAGAAAAGAAAAAAAGGATTTTGATAGGATTGGAGTCCAAGGTTGATCCCCTTCAAGCCCCAGCCCTGCAAATATGCAAGTCTCTTTTAGAAAATGCACTTACTTGCATATAATTTGTGTACATTCTCTTTTATACTTTTACTTTAATTAAAAACTTTATTGGGTAGGATATATTCATTCATATACTCTATAATCTCTATTAAAACACACAATAGAACGTCAATGCTATGACAGTGGTTGCTATGCTGGATCTTTTAGAATGGTGAGAAAGCATAGTCTTTCTTATGGGCATAATTTGTGTTTTAAGCATTTTCAGTCTGAATGGTTTGAACCTGAGATGCAGAAGCCATGAATGTGTGTTGGGACCCAGCCTGGCTGAATGTCTGTGAGCTAAGTTTTAGAATATAATATACAGCCAGATGAGGTGACCTACACCTCTTGGTCCGAGCCCAAGCATGGTAACTCATGCCTTTTGATCCTAGCACACTTGTGCCTCCAGGAGGCAGAGGTGATAGAAGTAATGCTAGTAGCTTTGTTCCTGCTTCCTGAGCTCCCTTGTGAAAGAGATAAGACTATACAATGAATCCTTGGGTTATATATATGATGGATGTTGGAATAAAAGTTTTGAGATTTGCCTGGACATTTCTCCCAGCTCCGTGTATGTGAGTCTCCGGCTGCACATTCACCTTTCCCCGATTGAGCCCGTATCCTGCTGGCCAGAGAGACAGGCTCGCTCACAGGGGACCAAGGGTCCGTGACTCTCTTTACCTAACAAATATGGAAGGCAACTGTTTGGATGACAGAACCTGAGGTCTGCTGGACTATGGATTGGGAGATGGGCAGGCTGACACCCCACCTGACACTAAGGTGTGTCGGAGGACCCTGCCAGCGGAGAAGGTGCTACACCAGCTCAGGAATGGGCCTCATGTCTTCACAGCCCCTCCTGGGTCGGTCCTGTCTGCAGCCAGCTCCTCTCCTGCAGTCTGCATCCTCAGTCAGTGCTCTTCCTGATGTCATTTTTGCTCTAAGGTTATATCCCTGAAAAGACTCTAAAGGTGACCCTTGCCATTTTCTACCATTTCAAACAACTCAGGATATTATATAGATTTGATACTTGGTCAGATTTGAAAGAAAATGAAACTGTGGCTAGAGCCATCCAGATCTAATATGGTTGTGGATTGGGTTGTTTAATCATAGCACTAGTGAGGAGAAATTAGAAATGCATTCAGAAAGCAAGTTGGGTCCTCAACAGAGCAAAAATCAACACAAAATGAATACAAAACTAACAGCCTGTGGAGCATGCTCAGTAGGCCTGCCTCACTGGGTGGTCTTACCATGATTGTGAGATATGGCTTCATCAGTGCTGACAAGTGAGCCAGGACCTCAGGCATGAAAGCTATGGTAGACCTTCTCTCTGCAGACATGTGGCCAGGAGTGCAATTCATGGAGTGAATGACACTGTGATATCCTTGACAGACACTACTAGTACAGAGGGACACTAGCCTACGATGAGCTAGAGGCTACCAGCCATCTTTAGACTTCTGTAGGAAGGGCGTGGGTGGAAGAGTCTCAGTGTGAACTCACTGCTCATCTCATGGTAAGGACTACTTTGGCCTTTGAATTGCTTCTTTGTATAGGCATCAGATTTCTTTGTTTTATTATTTTAACTTATTTATTGTTAATAGATACATTGTGTGAGCAAGTCTTGTGGTGGTACCTCCATTTCCCTCCTCTCTGACCCCAATCCCTTAAGGGCCACCCTTAGTGGGATTGCTGAACTGTTCCATGGGATAGGGGGTTATGAATTATACAAGCAGTAGTCAGTTTTTTCTTTGTGCTGTTGTTGAGGTAGACAATGTCTCTGGATATTCTCTCCCACCATAGGTCTGAAAATCTTTCAGTGCCCTCTTCAGCTAAGTTCCCTGAATCATGGTGGGTAAGTTTTTTAAGTCTGCTTACTGTTGAGGTCTTAAGAGTCTCTGAATTTCTGCTTTGGACTGTGTTGAGTATCTTTGTGTCTGTCTCCATTACCCTTTATAGGTTTTTCTGACTTGCTGTGGAGGTAGTTCTCTTGCTCATCTTGCCACTTCCTCAAAGTTTTCGTTTGGGCTCTAGATGATGAGTTAGGGGTGGTTTGTCTCCTGCCTGGGTGTCAGCCATCATCTCAGGTCCTGTTGGTAGACTTAGGTTGTCCACATTCTCACTGCCTTCTGAAAAATGCAAACAGAATTTCCACTGGACAGTGAGATCAGTATAGGTTAAACAAGACAAACATTGTTGTTAATTTGGCAAGATTCTAATGGGTGTAGCCTCTGTGTAGACCCCTGATTAGTGGGGGATTTCCTGTTGTAGTTCAGTTTCTTGCTCTCAATAAGAGTTTACCTTGGATCCCAGTTCCAGTTAAGGGTTCCCTGCCACTGAGCAGATCTCTTAGCCAACCAGTAAGCTATTGATTACCAACCTAGGTTAAGCACCACTATTGCACAGATGAACACTTCTTGGCTTGCTGGTCTCTGCTGTGTAGCAGTATCCTCATCATTCTAGTAACATTGGTAGGTGTTGTATATCATTGACCTCTCATTTCTCTGAATATCATTGGCCAGTTTCCCCTGGTAGCTCATGCAACACCTTCCAGCACTACACATGCTATCATCTGGGAGCTGGTTAGCTTTCTGGATGCAGCAGGGTCTCTCGGTGTTGTGTGACTGCAGTCTGTGGTATCTTCAGAAATAGTATTTTATCTTTTGACTGGGGTGGGTATTCAAGAGCTTTGACATAAGCCTGTCTTATTTTAGGAACCTCATGGGTCTCTGGTCAACAGCTCAGTGTGGGAAGCAAAGAATTACTAGGACAGGGAGTTACAGGCCAGAGCCGCTTGTCTTGGGGTTAAGCTTCCTTCCACCCTCTTCAGGGCCCTTCTTTTTTTTCTTATTTCTTGAATGACCCATTCATTGTTTGATAGTATATTGTTCATTTGCTAACTGTATGTGCATTTTCTGTTGTTAATTTCCCATTTTAATGTGTTGCAGAATGATATGATGCAGGGGGCTACATTAATCTTCTTGAACTTATTGAGGCATATTTTATGTCCTAATATGTGGTCAATTTTGGAGAAGGTTCCATGGGCTGCTGAGAAGAATGTATATTCTGTGGTTTTGGGATGGAATGTTCTGTGGACATTTGTTAGGTCTAATTATCTAAGGTATTGTTAAGATCTGTTATTTCCCTGCTGGTCTTCTGTTTGGATGATCTGTCTAGAGATGAGAGTGGTGTAT
>PVHP010026215.1:0-24828 GCA_004024765.1 Zapus hudsonius
AAAAAAATCAAGCAACCCCCTTAAAAATGGGGAAGGGAATTGAACAGAGAGTTCTCAGTAAGAAATTCATATAGCTAATAAACACTTAAAGAGTTGTTCAACATCCCTAGCAATCAGGGAAATACAGATCAAAATGACTTTGAGATATCATCTCACCCCAGTAAGAATGGCATCCATCAAAAAGTTAAATGACAACAAATCCTGGTGGGGATGCAGAGAAAGAGGAACCCTCATCCACTCCTGGAGGGAGTGCAAACTTGTACAACCACTATGGAAATCAATGTGGAGACTCCTCACAAAGCTGAAAACTGGCATACATTTCAGCCAGCTATGCCACTCCTGGGCATACATTTTAAAGACTCTAGTCTAGTACAGAGATACTTACTCAGCCATGTTTGTAGCTGCTCTATTCACAATAACTAGGCTCTAGGATCAGTCCAGATGCCCCTCAACAGATGAATAGTTAGTGAAGATATGGTACATATACATAATGGAATTCTACTCAGTGGTAAGGGAAAATGAAATAACGAAATTTGTGGGAAAATGGATGGACTTGGAAAAAATTCTACTATGCTAATTCACATGAGCACAGAAACACAAATATTATATGTTCTCCCTAATATTTTGTTCCTAACCTGGAACAGCTTGAGTTGCAGGCATACCTCAGAGGTAATTTGAGGGACAGATGATAGGGGGAAAGGATTTGGGGTAAGGGGAAAGGGAGGGTGGAGGAGATATACATAAAACCAAAGCCAACATTAATTAGTACCATAGAAACCTTTCTCCTGGATAGCAAATTAAAAGATGTACCCCTCAATGGGAGTGTGGGGGGGATTCTCTGGGCAGAAGGGTCCTGGAGAAGGATGAAGAAAGCCTATTCCTAAAACCATGGGCTCTGGCTTGAAATTCCTAGTACCAGAAATGGATTATTTTAGAAATACTTTCCATGAGCAACTATAGATTTAAAGTTTAGCACTGCAGCCAGGCATGGTGACATGAGCCTGTAATCCCAGAACTAGGAAGCCAGAGACAGGAGCATTGTACTAACCTTGTCTACATAGTGAGTTCTAGGCACCATAGTGATACTCTGTCTCAAAAACAAAATCAAGTCAATCAAGCAAACAACCAAAAATAGCATTGTGTGTCATTGCTAGAAGAAGGGGACAGATTAACTTTACAATTAGACAGACAGGGATAAGGGGATTCCTGACTGGTAATAAGAACATGTACTACCTTGACATGGACCTATAATCAGAAACACCTATAGCCAGACCTTGAACATAAAGATTTCATTAACAAGTTTGTGGTAGGAACTATAGAATTCAGATTGTCACCACTCCCCCTGACTTTGGAAAGGCTCACTTGGTTATTTCACCTGCTCATCCCCATAATGACATCAGAAGGAAGGAAGGGCTAGGGAACTGAGCCAGGTACCTAATGAGGGCCCATCCCAGTTTGGCAGGCTGTGTTTTGACTGTTCCTCATCTTTTATCACGTGTACATAATACATGAACCAATCAAAATGGTTTCCTTTGTTCTCTGCTCAGGCATACCTACATGAGCCCTAGGTGCAGGCTCTTCTCTGGCAGCCTGCTTTCAGCCCCCTCCAGCTTCTGGGAGCTTTTTCCTTTGCTCAGTCAATCTTTGCTTTATCTCTCAGTGGATATCCATGTGCACCATTGTCTGTTGTCACAAAACAAGGACTCTATAGTAAGAAAATCTGCAGCACCATCAGCACAAAAGTGGGGATTGTTGAATTACAACAGAGAATTAGCAAAATTATTATAGTGATCACAGAATTTGAGTTCTAAACAGGAGCCTTAGAAGTGAGAGGAGGATGGAGGAAGGGAAAGCGGGCTCTCAATCACCTTAAATAATTTGAGATAAAAGATTGTGTGGAAGTAGGTATTCCAGGTCCTTGTGTTTGCTCACCCATACTCCTGAGCTGATATGGATTATTCCAGAAATTCTTGTGGTGAATATTTTTCAGACATCAGCCTAGGAAGTAGGATACAGCTGAAAGCCAACACAATTAAAAGATCAGGCACAGGGAAGAAGTTTCTAGATTCAGTAATGGACTCTGGCCATCATGTGTCAGTCTCTGAGCTCACCTTCCCAAACTGGGATCTAGAAATTGAGGTTTCAAAGATTTGCCTCTACTCCTCCCAGTATGTAAACTCAGGCCCCAGTCTGGGACCCTGGAAGCAACACCTTCTATTATAATAATTCCTAAACCCTGCCTCACCTGGATGGAAGGAAACATCTCCTCCCTTAAAGCTAACACCTGAGAGATCAGAGCTGCACCTTAGGAAGATTTGGGACACCATGACTCCAGCTTAACTTCCCATCTTCATGTCAAGGGACAGCATACCATGTGTGCTGGACACCCCACAATGCACAGTACTAACTTTCCTCATCCCCTCTTTCCCCAGAACCTTAAAGACCCTCCTTTTCTCTTCCTAGATGTCTGAGAGCCCCCTCCCACTTTCTCTCTTTGTTGTGAGTCTCATCAGCATCCTAGTCATCTTTAAATAAATACCGTGGACACAAAATGAACTTGTCTCCATGGTTTTCTAAATTCTGAACCTCACACCCAGATTGAATTTCCTTCTCTTTCTTGGTGGTGTAGTTGAAGACCTACATGCAAAATCCCCCAAAGAAGAAGTGACTCAACTAAAATGTTCCAGAGAAAGAATCTATAAATGGTAGGAGGCTCAGTTGGTGGGCAGAAGAAAGCCACATCTCAAAGTGAATTTGGGGTTGTGTCAAATCCTTCATAAAGGAGAGTGGCCAGGATGGACAGAGAGTGAAGGAATCAAAAGCAAAATTTCACAGATAGTGCTTGGGGTCAACCCTTTCATTCCAGCATGAATTAATGTTCTTTTCATGATGCTTCTCACATCATGACCTTAGAGAAAACTGAAAAAGCAGATGTACAAGAATCAGATGGCCTGAATCTGGCAAAGATGCTTGCCTCATGATGAGCCCAGTGATAGTACTGCAATTCTTAACTAAAGGAAAGAGAAACTTATTCTGTAACCAATTTTGCTTGCTGACAGGACTATCTATGAGCATTGGCTATATTGCAGTCAGCTATAGTTGCTGTGCAAAGAACCTGACCAAGAGTCAGCTTAAGGGAGAAAAGGGTTTATTTAGGCTTATAGACTTGAGGAAACCTTCACAATGGCAGGAAAAATGATGGAATCAACAGAGAGTGGACATCATCTTCTAGCCAACATCAAGTGTACAACAGCAACAGGAGAGTGTGCCAAACACTGGCAAGGAGAAGCTGGCTGTAACTCCCATAATCTGGCCCCCAACAACACACCTGCATCAAGGTTCCAATTCCAAAATTGTCATCATCAAGGGATGAAGAAATCAGGGCACTTAAGTTTGTGGTGGACACCTGGATCAAGCCATCACATTCCACTCCTGGCACCCACAAACTGATAACCATACATGTTGAAAAATGCAATGCACCAAGTTCAACTTTGAAAAGTCTCCGTAGTTTTTATCACTCTCAATGCTGTTCAAACATCCCCAGAATCTAAGGTCTTTAACTGAGCTGTAATACTAAAACAAACAAACAAACAAAAAACAATGGCATAGAATATTCACACTGCAAAAGATGGCTTGGACATAGCAAAGACAGATTGAACCAATACAAGATTTAAAACAAACAGGGCAACATCAAACTCTAACTCCAAGTGAAGAATCTCTGGAGTTCCAATTTTGTCCCTTCAGCTGGGCTATTCACAGTCTGGGAAAACATTATCCAATGCTGGGAGCTCTCCTTGGCAGCCATCTCATAGTCCTGGCATTTCACTAGGTCTACATTGCAACCCATGGTTCATTCTCATCCTCATGGCTCCTTTGGGCTTCCATACAGGGCCTTCAACAAACCTGCTTCAAACTGACCATGGTCATTTGAAAAACAAAAGAACTGTGTTGAACATCCAGTGACCCTCTTTCCTGCACTTATTATACTCCATAGTACCAGGTGGACCACCAATTTGTTAATCCGGGGTGGGGGGGAGGGAATGAATCCGACTTTGAAGACCAGGACACTTCTTCAACATTCAGACCCCTTACTTTAAGAATCCACATTCTTCCTGCTGTCCCAATGCAGATCACCTGGCCCAATCTCAAAGGTTGTAATCTCTCAAACAATTGCAGCTGAATGAGCAGCCATTTTGACCCAAAGATTTCATTTTTTTTCTGTGCCATCTCCATCTGCTCACACCAGTCCATTTCTATGCAAAGCAACTCTACACAAGTTCTCAGGACACAGGCAGGCAGGACGCAGAAAGCCTCTTACACAAACTGCTTCTAGACCAGTCCTGACAAAATTCTCTCTCACCCTCATAAGCCAAACTTCACAGTCCATAGTTTTTACTGCATTGAGGTCTTTCCAACTCTGACCAGAATCTATAAAGCTGTATTTACAGCACTGCAAATTAACTTTTAGATCAAGGTTTCAAATCCTTCCACATTCCTCCTACAAATCAGTTCAAAAAGGCTGGAAGCCACAGAATGAGGGCTCTAGCAGCAATGACCAGTCCTACTCTCTGGTACTAATTTTAACTGTAGTCAGCTTTCTAGTGTTGGCAGAAAGAACCTGACCAAAAGGCAGCTTATGGAGGAAAGAGTTTATTTTGGCTTATAGACTCAAGGGGAAACTTCATGATGGCAGGGAAAATGGTGGGATAAGCAGATGCTTGACATCACCTACTAGCCAATATTAGAGGGACAACAGCAAAAGGAGAGTGTGCCAAAAACTGGCAAGAGAAATCTGGCTATAACACCTGCTCCCAATAACACACCTCCAATAAGGTTCTAATTCCCAGATTGCCATCAGCTGGGATCAAGCATTCAGAACACTTAAGTTTATGGGGGACACCTGAATCAAACCACCACAGGACATGAAAGGGGACAGCATGCTTCGTGAAGCCTTTTAGTGCACATTCAAAAGACATCGGTACATTTACTAACTAAAGGGTTAAATCAGAAAAACAAGCTAAAAAAGATCAATCTGACTGGCTAATTTTCCAATCACCCAAAGAAAGAACTTTTGATTTAAAAAAAAAAGCCTTCAGATATTTCACAGTGATGTTTGCTTCAAGGAGGAAATGCTCATAGCCAAACATCAAAGTGAAAAGGTTCTTGCCTGAGATTTTCAGGAGCAAAGGAAAGGTAGGAGGATAAGAAATTTTCTTAGAGCCGGAGCATGCATTTAGAACCTGTTGGAGCTCATCTGTAATCAGGACTCAGAAAATGAGGCTGGAAAAGGCTCCTAGAGGTATAGCTCCGGGGAAGAAAGGAAAACATCATCTGAGATGATGACTAAGAGGTTTATTCAGAGAGTGTCAAGTTTGGCAGCTTTCACTTGCTGAGAAAAAATTTCAACCATGACACAGAGGAATGAATCTGGGGAGTCCTGAGATAGCCCAAGCATGCCAGAAATGAGTGCTGGGAATCCAGACACTGGGAAACCCTGAATCTGATCTTAGCATCCTGAGGTTGGGGCTGCTAAGGCCACAGCAGTCTTAGGTCTCATGCCAAATTTTCAAAAATATTTATTTATTTATTTATTTATCATTTGCAAGCAGAGAGAGAGAGAGAGAGAATAAAGGAGAGGAGGAGTAAATGTGTCAGGGTCTTATGTATTCACTCCAAATGAATTCCAGATGCATGTGCCACTTTGTGCATCTGGCTTTATGTGGGTCCTGGTGAATCAAACCTGGGCCTTCAGTCTTTTCAAGCAAGTGCCTTTAACCACTGTGCAATCTCTCCAGCCCCTCATACTAATTTTTGAACCAGCAAAAGTCGTAACACTGAAAATTTCCTCAACTGAGGCTGACAGCAGAAATAATGTATGGGAGGAAGCAGGAACGATTTAGAAGTAACTAACAAAACAATAGAAGCTTCTTCCCTACAGCAGCCTAGGACATCCCCAGCCATGGGTTTTTGGCTTGCAGTACCAGACTTGCACTCGCTCCTGAGGAGCAGGCTGTAAATATAATCAGAAAGCTGCTGGCTGTACCCACAACAATTGTGTTCCTATGACACCAGCAGGCGCATCTTGCCTGACATTTTGGGAGTGCAGCACTCAGGGTCCACTGCTAGACTATTGGTGACAATCCTCCCCTGGTGGCCTGCATAGCACCCTCTAGCATCATGAAAATTGGCCCGCAGGGAGTAGCTTCCAGCTCAGCCCTATCTCTTCATGTCATGTAACCTTGGAGTGTTAGGTCTTCAGCACAAGAATCTTACCATCTAGTTCTGGTGTGCAGTAATCGTGACAGTGGCATTTCTAATTCTGGTGACCTCCAGGGCCTTCCTGACCAAGTACTCACTAGGAAATAACACATACCCTGACACTGAGTTTCTCATGGAATTGACTATGCCTTTCCTTACTCACTCAGGGTGCTTCTTGCATTTTAATTTAATTGTTGTTCTAGCCACTTATCTTTTCTCTCAATTAACTACTCCCCAGTGGTGGTGTAAGCTAGATGGAAGAACCATTGAATCTGAGTGTCCTCAACCACGTTCTTCACATCAGTGTCTGGGACATGGGTGCCCCATTGTTGTCAGTCCTCTGTGGGTGCCCACACATAGCACTGATGGATGGTGGCTTCACCAGTTGCTTGCTTACAAGGCAATGTATGCAAAGAGCCTGTGACTATCCACACAGGTTAGGTCATACCCACACTCCACACTGACAGGCACAGGCCACCTTTAGTCCGTTATGGAACAGGCTGACTTATGGACTGGTTCCATCATTAGTGTCTCTGTCAAGGCTGTAATTGGGAGCAGGTATCCCATGACTCTATAGCCTGCCAGGTGTAAGAATATTTTATGGATAAGCCGGTAACTTTAGCTATTTTCCGTCACATGTGGGCTCCCTGGTGGCCAGACTTTATATGGACCTATTGAGCAGCCTGCAGAGATACCTGGGGGCAGATGGCCTGTACTTTGCTTCTTGATTTCCAGAAGGACTCAATGGGCTGTGGACTTCCACATGATAAACTAGTAGGAGTTCTGATTCCTGCTGAATTTTACTACATTTTTCCTTCCACATCTTTCACTCCCATAGTGGTTGGCCCAGTGCCTGCCAATTCTCCTTTTCTCACTGGGCCATCTATAAAATTAGACCACCGCCAGTGTCCGTGTGTACCAGGCATCTACAGGGTGGGTGGTGTGTTTTCTGCACCATGTCTGGGTTCAATTATTGTGGGAGATTCAGTGCTTGAAAAGACAGTGGTCCAAATACCGACCAGGCCTACAGACACTGTTTCACATCTCTGCAGCTATGTATATATACATATATATACATGCCACTTTTTCAGAGTTTGACCTGTGTTACTCCGGAGAGAGGCTAGGCTAAAAGGACTTCAGTCCACCCTTTTGGTGGATGATTTATCTTCACTGTTTCTGAAGTGGGTTAAGGAATAGACTCCTCCAGGTGCAATACTCCGTATTTTGGGATGTTGTGCTCAGGTTGTTTCTGCATGGTCCCCAGCTGTATGAGTTCTAATCTGAAGGAGCTTTGGAACATTGAGGCGCTCAGTTCTTTGGCCTGTCCTACAAGTATCTTCACTTGCCTAAAAGCTTCTTGAGTCTTTCTGTCCAAGTTCCACTTGGTAACCTCTTTACTAAATTACAGTTTTTTTTCTCAACAAACTTATTAGGCACCATGTCTTACCCAATGACAACACCCTTACAACCACCCCCACCACATATTACTGCTGTCACTTACGGCTTGTGGAGATTAATCTCCCAGCTTTGTCCCTTCAGTTGCACTTGCATGGCTCTCAAATATTTTTTTTCAAATTTATAAAACACTCAAGATAGTATCATACCATTGATAGTAATTAAGGACTATGTTACTCCCCATTTTTGTAACTACCTAATCAGGGTTTCAGGGATATTAATGATATCCAAAAAGGAAATCATTAGTGAAAAATCCAGAGAACAGAGTTCAGGGACTGACTTCCAAAAAGCCCTGACTCATCATGTCAGCAGATCACCAGCCTTTGTGCCCTTGTTCCTTTTATCAAGAGCCCCATAAACATTCAAAACAGCTGATCCAGTCCACCCTGACTTCATGTCTAATGTACATCTGCAAAGGAAGAGTAGAAATGCCATATACACCCAAAGTAACAAGTCTTTTTCACCATGACTGATGCATCAATTTACATCCCTGGTAATGATACAAGAACCCCTGGTCCCATTTACTAAGAGGGTTTCCTATTTGGGGTCGTTTTCGGCTTGGGAGCATTCTGATTCCCTTTCCAAGCATCAAGCTTTACTTAACTTGCCCTTCTACTTTGTGTTCACTGTCAATTCTTTGTGGGTCATAAGACAATGAACTCGAGAGCCACTAAGGAGCTGAGTGTCCTGCACACTAATCCCTAAGATAAGCCCACTCAGAGCTAAGAAAAGCTCCATTACTCTCAAAACCTACAACATCATCGATATGGTAAAACCTTTTATAGAGGGTGGGCAGCATCGCTGAAGGTACACACTGTCCATCTTAAGAAAGTACTGATTGGTTTCTAGAATAAGCAGCTAAGTGAATACTAAAGAAAAAATTAGCAATGTCCAATGCAGCATGAAAATATTTCTTCATTTTGTATCAATATTTTCCATAAAAGAGCAATGTTGGGGACAGATGCATGAATAGGTTTTACCTTAATTCTTCAAAATCCTAATCATTTTCTATAATCCATTCCTCTTTCTCACCCTAGTACATTTCTCTTGGGTTGCCTTGCATCTCCCCAACCTCTGTGTGCTAAGTGGGGTCTGTGTAAGCTGCTGCACTCAGACAAGAGATAAGGAGGAGTGAATCTTCTATCACCTGCTGAACCAATAGCTCAATGTGGCTCTCCAGGTCTAATAGGTTCCTAGCCAGCATTGAAGCTGAAGACACCGCTGTTACCTCTCCACTGGCCACACCTACCACTGAGAGGCTGGGCATACAAACCCTACCCATAGGGGACAAATGTACACAGCATACTTGAAGAAAATTGTCCATGCCTAGGTCATGCTTAGTACTTGCCCCTTGTGCCTTTCTTTCACCATACATTGGGCATAAGCTGATGCTCATTACCTCTCATGCTGCTAGGGGTGAGTAGGAGCCAAGATACTTCTGGTTCCACCCAAACCAAGATAGTCTGTCTGCATATTAATAGGGGGCCAACAAATCTGAAATTCAATGTGGGGCTCCAGTTACCCTTCATGGTCTTTCCCTGTAGGCACCTTTAGCCACACCATTAGGAAAGTGCTTCCCAACTCACAGGAACTCCTTCCTCCATAGCAGCAGGGTCATTTGGGTTCACACATAGCTCCCCATCATCCATACCTGAGTTGAATTGCTCTTTGGGCTTTAAATCCTTCCTGACTCACAGACAGTACATTTCAGTTTCTGTCAATTTTTCCTTTAGGAACCCTGGCTCAACGCGAGACTTGCAACACTCGCTTTTGAGTGATGACCCCCCTTTTGCTGGTTTTGCTTTTCCTTTTCCCTCTTGATTGCTTTAGCACTTTAGAAATTCATTTTACATGCTGGTCTAAGTAGAACGGATTCTCGAGAGCCTCTGCTACTTCATAGAAATCACATTCCACATTTCCAAATTCATTTTACGTAGCAAGTGTTTACCCTGATTCCTAAACTGGATAAATTACAACAAAAAAGACAAAACTACAGACCAATTTCCTTGATGAACATAGATGCAAAAATTCTCAATAAGATTCTTGAAAACCAAATTTAAGACGACATTAAGAAGATTATACTCATCATGGCAAGTGGGCTTCATACCAGGGATACAAGGTTTGTTCAACACACATAAGCCAATAAGTGTAATATACCATATAAATAAACTGAGGGTTAGAAACCACACAATAATCTCAATTGATATAAAAGGGGGCATTCAACAAAGTCCAAAAAAGCGACATGATGAAAGTCCTGGAGGAAGTTGGAATAGATGGAACCTACCTAAAAATAATGAAGGTTTTATGTGACAAACCCACAGCCAATGTGATGTTAAATGGAGAAAAACTGAGATAAGTTCATGTAAAATCAGAAACAAGACAAGGATGCCAAGTCTATTCATTGTCATACTTGAAGTCATAGCTAGAGCAGTAAGGCAAGAAAAAAGGAATAAAAGGAATAAAAATAAAAATAGAAAGGCATCAAGCTATTCCTATTTGAAGATGGCACAATTTTATACTTAAAATACCAACTAGGAATCAGCCAGAAAACTCTGAGAGTTAAGATACTTTCTATAAAGGTGCAAGATACAAAATCAACACAAAAAATTAGTAGCTTTCATATACACCAATAATGAACTTGCACAGAAAGAAATCAATAAAAAATCTCATTCATGATAGCTATAAAAAATTAAATACCTAGGGCTGGAGAGATGGCTCAGTGGTTGAGGCACTTGCCTCCAGTGCCTGGGGCCCCAGGTTCAATTCCCCAGGACCCGCGTGGGCCAGACCCACAGGGTGGTGGCCCTGGTACTCTCTCTCTCTCTCTCTCTCTCTCTCTCTCTCTCTGTATCTCTCTGCTTGAAAATGAATAAATAAAATATTAAAAAAAATTAAATACCTAGAAATAAACCTACCCCAAAAGTGTGGTTTGTACTTCCTTAAGCACAGTACTCAATATGGTGGTATAAATGTGAATGGATATCTTCATAGACTTGGATGTTTTATTAAACTTGTAACTTGGTCTCCAGCCACCTGGCTGGAGGTGTCACTGGGGGTGAATTCTGGGGTCCAGCCCAAAGGTGTGTTTGGGGGTGAATCCGATTCCATCTCAAAGGTGTGGAGAGCAGTATAATCTCTGGCAGGGTCCCTGCTTTCTGCTTTTGTTATTTCCTAGCTGAGGGTGGCTTCTCTCTCTGCTTGGATTTATGAATGAGAGCCAGCTTCTTTTGCCTAAAGGGGGTAATCTCTTGAAGCTCAAACCAAGGCAAAGCCTATGAAAACAATAAGAAGACTGCCCACCATCGGCAGAAATAGGGAGTGACCATTCGTTTTGACTCAAGCTTGAGCAGGCTGAGAAGACACCTGGATGAAAAGCCCTATAAGTACACCAAATGCACCAAGAGCTTCAGTCAGAGTTCCACTCTCTTCCAGCACCAGAAGATTCATACTGGAAAGAAATCTCACAAATGTGCTGATTGTGGGAAAAGTTCCTTTCAGAGCTCTAGTCTTATTCAGCATCGAAGGATCCATACTGGGGAAAAGCCCTACAGTTGTGATGAGTGTGAAGAAAGGTTTAAGCGGTCCTCCCTGTGCTGGAAAAAAAATAATTCATGAATTGGCATGAAATTACAAAAGACCACAAATAGTGAAAGCAATCCTAAGAATAAAGAAAATGCTGGAAATATCAGAACACCTGATTTCAAATTATACTATGGGCAATAGTGATAAAGACAGCATGGTTCTAAGACAGACATATATACACCAATGGAACAGAATAGAGGATGCAGAATTAAGTCCACACTGTTTTCGACCCTGGTCTTGAAAATATGAGCCAAAAACTTTCACTGGAAAACAGATAGCTTATTCAACAAATGGAGTTTGCAAATCTGGATATTTACAAATAGAATAATGAAATTTGATCATTATCTTTCACCCTCTATGACTATCAACTCAAAGAGGATCAAAGATTTTCATCAACAAACAGAAACACTGAAACTATTAGAGATAAGCTATAGGCAGAGGGGGCCAGAGAGATGGCTCAACAGTTAAAGGCACTTGCTTGCAAAGCCTGATGGCCTGGGTTTGATTCCCCAGTACAGTAAAGCCAGCTGCACAAAGTGGCTCATACATCTGGAGTTCATTTTCAGCAGCAAAGCGAGGCTCTGGAACACTCATACTTTCATTCTGTGCTCTCTCTCTCTCTCTCTCTCAGTGTCTCTCTCATTCATAAATAAATAAATAAATTTATTAATAAAATATTATTAAAGGATATAGGCATCGACAAGAACTTTATGAACAGGATTCCAATACCACAGAAAATGGCACCAAGAATTAACAAATGAGGGCTGGATAGATGTCTCAGTGGTTAAGGTACTTGCCTGCAAAGCCTAAAAACCAGGTTTCAATTCTCCAGTACCCACATAAAGCCAGATGCACAATGTGGCATATACATCTGAGTTCGAAGAAGCTGGAGGCCCTGGTGTGCCCATTTTCTCTCTCTCTCTCTTTCTGTTTGTCTCTTTTCTCTCTATCTTTCTCTGCTTACAAATAAATAAAATATAAAAAATTAACAAATGGAACAACATGAAATTAAAAACTTTCTGTACAACAAAAGAAGCTATCAGCAAAGTAAACAGATACCCTACAGTACAGAAGAAGAGAAAATCTTTCCCAAGTATACTTCAGACACAGGATTAATAACCATGAGGCCCTCAAAACCACTGAAAACCCATGCCATTCCAAGATCTCTGCTGAATTAACTTTCTTCTTACCTTTTGGGTGAATTGAGTTCTCTCATTCCTGGTAAACTGAGTATCTCGTAGTACCTTTCACATGCTCAGTTATTTAACTAACATTTCTACTTGGTTCCAAGTTTTTGATTCTCAAAAGGGGCTTTTTAGAGCATCTGTCTAATGTGTACTCTTTCCTTTTCACCCTCCCAGTTGTAAGAAATGGCAAGCCAAACTTCTACCTCATCTTTTTTATCGAATTAACTCGCCATCTCTCTCCCTTTGTAATTCATTCTTTACACAACCAACTCACTTCTGTAAGGCCATTTAGACCTTAGAAGCACAACAGTGGCCACAACACCTCTGCAATAGCTTGCTGATACATTTTCCCTTGCATAGTACTCTTAGGGACTGTGACATTATGCTCTAGACTTCAGTGGTTTTCAGAATGTCCCCATTCTCAAGCAGTAGACCTCACTTAACAGCATATGTGCTACCTCAGTCTACCTACAGGAAGATTGGCAGCCTTTGATTCTTCCTATGGATATTCCACCTTTTAATGGCTCAGCTGTAGTTGCACTTCTCATTACCCATAGCAGGGTACATGCAATTGTCATTATAAAAAAAGACACATCCCACATAAGAAGAGATGGCAAGGTTATTATTTTCCCCATGAAAGTCACCCCCACCCCAACACCCAGTTAATTCTTAGTTTCATGCCCCATTATCCAAGCAAGTACCATGCAATTATTTCTCCAAAACTTATCTTGAGTCCTTTCAAGTCCTAGTTTGGATGCCAAGTATTGTGTGAACTCTTTTCCGGGGAGATACCAGCAAGTGCCTGCTCCTGTTGGGTAGGGTGCCAATGACAGACTAAAGTACAAAACCACCAAGTTCAGCAAATCAATGAATTTATTGGGCTTCCTCACAGAACATGGATGAAGGTTTACTTTACTTACATGTTGGATGACCTCAAGGGAGCCATAGGATTGAAAAATATCATCCCTGAATGGATGGCCTTTATTTAACATTTTTATTGGCTTAAAATTATATATATTAACACAATATGCTCAGTATCATAGGTTATTAGATAGCCATTGAATCCATGATAACATTCCCTTTTATGCATTAGTTATTCTCTCCCCCATGACTCTTACATTCTTTCTGTCCCCTCTTCTGCAAATTTCCCTGAGTCATAGTGGATGAATTTAAATTTTTTATAGTTATTAGGTTTGTAAGAATCTCGAAATTTTTGTTTTGGACAATTTTGGGCACCCTTGATACCTCTCTCCATTGTCCTTCCATAGGTTATCTGCCTTGCTGTGGGAATAGATGTTTTGCTTGTCATCCCAATTCCTTAGAGGTTGTGTTAGGGCTCTACATGGATCGTCTCCTGCTTGGGTGTCCCCCGTCAAATCAGGTCCCTTTGGTGGAGTTTGGTTGTCCCTGGTTCTCGTTGCTTTCTGAAAAATACAAACAGAGTCTCCAGCGGAGAGTGAGATTATTATTGGTTAATTGAGACAAATATTGCTAGGTTGGTGTGTTTAGAGGGTGTAGCATTTCTGAGGACATATGAATGGTTAGTGTGGACTTCCCCATGGAGATGGGGTTCTTGGTCCCCATTCAAGGTTGCCTTGGGTCCCTGTACCAGTCAGGGGTTCCCTGCCTCTGAGTGGATCTCAGAGCCAATTAGCTAGCTGTTGATTACCCATCTAGGTTGGGCACCACTATTGCACAGATGGGCACTTCTTGACTTGCTTGTCTGTGCCATATGGCAGTGTGTTCTGCACTCTCAGTCCATCAGTAGGTGTAACTTACCTACCTCCTGCTCTTTCAGAATATCATTGGTCTGCTTTCCCTGACTGCTCGTGCAACACCTTCCGGCACTAACCAGGCTGCCCTTCTGGGAAGAGACATCTGCACAGCCATGTTTGTAGCAGCTCAATTCATAATAGCTAGGAACTTTTGTCACAGTCCTTGAATACCCACCTCAGGCAAAAGATAAAACCCTATGGCTGAAGATTTCACAGACTGATATTGCACAACATTGAGAGACCCTGCTGGATGGCCTTTTGATAGGTACATAGGTGGAAATTCCTACCTCTGAGACCATGTGTATCACTGTACACAGTGGGCTCATAGGGCAGCTGAGTTCTGAGGCGAGGTTCAGTCTCCTATTGGGAAATATCAACATGTTCCAATCTTTGCAGTCTCTCATAAGTGGCTGTAGCTCTGTCTGATAAAAATAGACAATGCTTATATTCCTCAGATGACAGTGTACACTGTCACCTTAGTTGTTCATTGCATTGTCCACCCATCATGCACAAAAGAGGACTCTGCTCATTTCATCAATCACAATAGCTATCATATTGAAGAAATAATGTAATAAAATTATTTAAGTAAATGCTAGATGGTTCTTATTTTTAAAAATAGGTTCTATATGATACCAACATTTTTTCTTTTCCTTTTCCTTTAAGTTTTTTCAAGGTAGGGTCTAGCTATAGCTCAGGTTGACCTGGAATTCACTATGTAGCCTCAGGGTAGCTTTGAACTCATAGCAATCCTCCCACCTCTGCCCCCAAAGTGCTGGGATTGAAGGAATGAGCCACCACACCCAGCCTTTTACCAATACTTTAAAAATATTTTATTATTTATATGGAAAGAGAGGGGGGAATTAAAGTGAGATAGAAAATGAGGTCCCAGGGTATCCAGCCACTGCAAACAAACTCCAGATGTATGCATCTGACTTTTATGTGGGTACTAGGGAATTGAATCCGGGTCATTAGTCATTACAGACAAGCACCTTAACCATTGAGCCTGATGCCAACATTTTAAAAATGATTGTTGAAAAAGAAACGACATAAAAATAGACTCATCTGGATGTGATGTCCACACCATCACTTGCAGGTGCTAATCCACCACTCTGCAAGCACCCTCGTGTTCTGTGTGCCCTTCTCACCCAAGCAATCCACACTGCTACCATGTAAGTCCACTACTCCACGGACATCCTCCTCCTCAGCCTACCCTTTTCCCACTGGATTTGGCATCCCACTGCTGCACGGGCACCCTCCTGTACCATGTGACCATCCCCCACCCGTGCCAGGACACTGCCACCACCATGTCTGAGCACACATGATCCTGTTCCACACACCACTTCCACACCCACCAGTCACAGGCCACACACACCAAATACACAGGACCAGAGAAGAAACTCCCATATCATGTCAATCAAAACATCAAGGACACAGAACAAAGTACACCAAAAGCTGTGAGAGAGAAATAACAAGTTAGATACAAAGGCAGGCCCATCAGAATAACACTTGGTTTTTAAATGGAAACTAAAAGCCAGAAGGGCTTGGAATTATGTATTTCAGATATTAAACACAGCCGCCAACCCAAACTACTATACCTAGCAAAATTATCTCTCATAATAGATGAAGGAAAAAAAATTCATGTTACAGCAGGCTAAAGCAAAGTAAGGCATAAAAGTAGGATGGGGATAAAATTTGAAAATGGGAGGAAGAAAGGTTTCAGTGGGAGATTAAGAGAGAGTCATTGAAAAGTGAGATCAATAAACATAGCACATACGCATAAGAATGTGAAAAAATTAATAATAGCTTCATCTTACTCAGATATTTTTCTTTATCATTAGAAGACACTTTAGAAGACCAGCTTTCTGTATGGCACTCAGTAAATACTTCACTGCAGGCAACTGAGCTTTTAGGGATATGCAGGATGAGCACCTTTAATTCTTGACTGTCCTCAGACACCAAGATAATGAAGCAGAACATGCACCTCAAGAAGGTTGTGGGGAAGACGTGCCAGTTAACTAAGATCAGTGCCAGGCACTGGGGGAATTCAGGAGGAAGAGGGCCCACAGCAGGTGTGGGGCAAGGAGTGGAGCTCTGCAGAAAAGGCTTAACAAGGAAGCTATCTGAGATGGGCTGGGAGGGGCAAGACAGAACTGGAGGTGGTCACAGAGTGGTTATGAGGGATCCAAAGAAGGAAAGGGGGTTGGGGCTGGGATGTAGCTCAGTAGGTAGAGTGCTTGCCTTGATCCCCAGCACCACATCAAACTAGGCCTGGGGAAGCTCCTGGCTTTGTTCTTCCTGGTGGGTATATTTTTCTTGGAAGTTTCTTAAGTAGCTTTGAAGTTTTCCAAAGAGAATCCAATTACCAATCCAAGACCTTGTTAGATAGGCATTAGTCTACCTCTGGCTTCCAATTTAAACACAACACATACAGTTGTTGGAGGACACTTTTTCCCTTGTTACAAACTATTGCTGTTAGCTTAATTAAGATCAACTAAAGATACTTTTTGCTCACTGACCAGATAAAGGCAGAAATAAATGAAATTCGCATTTTGTGAATTGCTTTATATTTTAAAATAAATATTCTTTAATAATTATGTCTTTATACATGGCAGGTAAACCTTTTTAAAGGACAATTTTATCTATTTAGTTTTCCAGTTAGACCTATTAGGGGACTCCAGTTCCCCAATGTCAGGACATTTATAGAGCTGAGGGGGCCAAGCGCAAACCCTTTTAGTTGAAGATGCATTGGCCTTGGGTTTCAAGAACTTCCTGAAGAAACAATGACCTCCTTTATGGGGCATGTTCTAGTCATCATCATATTGACACTGCCACTTCACTGAAAATCTGCAATTTTCTAGATAGAGTTCATTTGCAGTCAATTGTTGGAGGCTGCTCTATGCTGATTTTGTACTTTCTAGGCAAAGCCTTTTTTCATGAAGACCTATAAGGATTCCCTTTTGCTATTATTTCCCCTGCTTTATGTGGCTCTAATAACATACTCAGCTTCTAGCAGACATGACCATAGTGTGAGTGAGCACACTATGGGGGAAGTGTCATTCATTTGTGGAACCTTCTAGCATTATATAAAACATTGTTCCATATCATTTTCCAAATGCTTCCCTCTTTGGTAATCCTGATTAAAATTAAGGGTCTTTCAGTTGAAAAGATGGGGTTAATTAGGGCAGATGAGTTGAAGCTCCCCAGGCAATAGGCTGTAGATATGGGAGGAATCAATGCCATATGATTGTGAATCATGTGCACTTGCTTACATGTTACACTTTTTGCTTCGCAGTTACTATTTCACCCCATATGTCACAGCCTATAGTGTGTGTGGCACCTGCTATAATTTGGATCTCGAATGTCCCTTTTGCAAAGGCCCAGGAGTTGAAGGTTTGGTCTCTGGCCTATGACTCTATAGGTAGGTAGTGGAATCTTTTGGAGGGAAGTCAGGTCTCTGACAACATGGCTTCCCCAGGAACACTGAGCCTGGGTTGCGTCCTATTTCTCTGCTCCCCCATGACTATGCTATGCATAGACTTCCCTTCTCTACACTCTAGTTTGGATAAACTGTGTCACTACTGGCCCAAAGCCACAGAGCAAAGCAACCATGGACTGAAACAATGAGGCAAAATTAAACTTTCCCTTATTAAGTTGATTATCTCGGGCATTTTGAAACAGTGACCTAACATTGTCACAGTTTGCAATGATAAGTTTGAAGTACAACTCATATATGCTGCCATGCACTAAGCTCATAACCACATTGAATATACTACATTAGAAAACATCTTAAATGAAACAATGATGCTGTTATTTAAAAATAGTGCTTGAACTTCTACTAAAATATCACTAATTATTTTCATTAATAATTTTCCATAATATTACTTGCTTTTCCCCTAAAGGATTTATGGCACAGAAAAAGATTTATTTATAAATCCAAAAATAAATCACATGCAAACTAAATGTAATTACTATTAATAAAGTTTCTGATATATGAAAGTTTTATAGACCTTGGGTTATAATCCCTGTATTAGTCAGGGTTCTCTAGAGGAAACAGAGTTGATAGAATGGATGGTAGTAAAAGGGAATTTAATGGGATAGCTTACAACAGTCCAACAATAGCAGTATGCAGGCTCACAGGTGAAGGAACCAGGCCACATTGCTGGATGCCTCAGTAGTCCCAATCCAGCCCTGATGGCTCCCTGGGGAGCAGCTACTCTTCAGTCCATGGTATGAGGCCAAGAAAACTTGGTTCCAATGTGCAGGAAGGGTAGGAAAGTGGGATGCCAGAGCAAGTCACAAACAAGCACCAGCAAGGAGGGGAGGAAGGAAAAGAGGTTCCCTTTCCCTCAAGCTTCCTTATATCCATCCAGTTCCCCTATGGAAGGCCCACCCACTGAGGGGGAAGGGCTCACTCTGGAGGAGCAACCTCCTATTGTCAACCTTTTCTGCAGGCAAACTCAGAGACCCACCCAAGATTACTGTAGACTATTAAATAGATCAAGTTGACAATAAACTTAACCATCACAATCCCCTCTACTAGCAGAAGAAAATTAAGGAAAGCTAAGCAAAAGATATTTAAAACATAGTGAGTCTCAAAAAATTCAGAACTAGAGTGAAGTATGTTGAGCCAAAATGCCTTGAGCTAAAAAATTTGGAAAGCACAAAAGGCCAAGCAGTGAGAAGAAATAATATTCTGATAGAATATTTTGACAAAAGAGAATAAATGCAAAACATTCATAATGAGCAAAATATAAAATGGAATAAAAAGCAGTATTATTGACTTTCCTTTTGTCAAAGACCCCCAATATGACTCAACATAGCATCATTAATAATCCATCTAAAATTTGGAAGTATGGTCATCATGATGTTTTGCATTCACTTTGAATTTTCAAAAATATTGCAATAAAAATACTATTTACAAATTTTGTACCTAGGCCTTGGCTCTCACAACCTCAAATAGTAATGGCCAAAGTGAAGTTCTCCTGGTCAAGCTTTCATTTGCATGTGTTTAGTGACCTCAAGAGGGAAGACACAGGGAAAAGTCTCCAGGGAGCCTCACTGGTATGCTGTTTCATTTCCAGCTCACAGCAGCCTGCAGGATAGAACTACTGCCCTCAATTTCTGGGGAAAGTGAATGTTCAGAAAGGTGTGCCATTTGTGCAACAAACAAATGGCAGAGGTGAGACCTCACTATATTCTGTTTGACCCCAAAGACTTTTCATCCACTTAAAATATAATCAATGAGGAGGGATGGAGAGATGGCTCAGCAGTTAAGGCGTTAAGGCCCTTGCCTGCATAGCCTAACAACCTGGGTTAGATTCCCCAGTACCCTTGTAAAGCCAAATGCACAAAGTGGTGCATGGTGTATGGGTCTAGAGTTCATTTGTAGTGGCTGGAGGCCCTGGCATGGCATGTCCATTCTCTCTTCTCCCTCTCCCTCTCTCTCTCTCTCTCTCTCTCTCTCTCTCTCTCTCTCTCCTGTCTGTATTTCTTCTCTGTCTCTCTCTGTGTGAAAATAAATTATAGATAGATAGATAGATAGATAGATAGATAGATAGATAGATAGATAGATAGATATGGGAGCTGGGGAGATAACTCAGTGGTTGAAGGTACTTGCTTGCAAAGTCTGCTGGCCAGATGCATAAAGTGTCACATATGTCTGGGATTCCTTACAGTGGCAAGGGGCCCTGGCACATCCATGCTCTCTTTCTTTCTCTTTTTTTTCTATCTATCATTCACTCCCTCTTTTTGTCAAGTAAATAAAGAAAATTATGCTGCACAGTGAGTGCCTGCAGGGCCCAGAACCCAAAGCAGGTGCAGCAAGTTTCGCCTGACAGTCTGGGTCTGATGCTATGCAGAGGGGTGAGAGAAATTAAAATAGGCAATATTTCAACAAAGAAGGGGTCCTGAGTGAGTCTGGTGCTTTCCTATCTCTATTGCTGCCCCTTTTCTTATTGCTGCTACTGATGTTAAGACCCAGGTGAAATCTACTTTGCCAAAGGATTTTCCTGCAGTTTCCTGGAATTGAGACAGTGAGCACATCCATGGTCTCTTGAGAGTCTAGTGCAGATGAACCCAATATGCACACACAGATTGCCAATATCAATAGCAAACTGCGGTGTGCAGAGCAAAGGACTGACAAGGTGTGTGCACAAATACTGTGATCATCTGCAACAGCTGGCTGCACTTGCAGTAACCCAACTTCACTCCCATAGTTCAGAAAGCTGGTCCAGGAAGAACACCATCCTGTGTACATGCCCCAAAACCAAGGAGCATAAACTGAAACAAAGCGTCATGTGCATAATGTTGCTGGTTTGCATGAAAAATGTCCCCACAGCCTCAGGTATTTGTGATTCAGTTTTCTACTTAGTCCTCATCTTGGAGCATTTGGGAAATGAAGGCCTGCTGGAGGAACTGTGTCACCAGGAGTTGACCATGAGGTATAGTCCAGCCCATAGGCGATGGGCTGTTGTCTTTTGTCTCTCTCTGCTATGGATGTAGGATGAAGTAAGCCAGCTTTCTCTGCCATGTTACAGCTTCCCCTGGAATCTGTAAGCCTAAACCCTTTCCTTCCATCAGCTGCTTCTGGCCATGAGTTTGGCCTAGCAACCAGAAGGTATCTACACAATTTGTAATGAAACAGGAGGAAGGAAGAATGCAACAGGCTTCATCATACAGGAATAAGAAATACAGTGAAGGCGGAAACAGCAGACTTAATTACAAGCAGAAAGCACCCATCAGAATTAAGTAGGAGCCCTGAAATTGGGTACTCATATAAAGGGCAGTGTCTTGAGGTCTAAGTATGTCTTCCTATAATTGAAGGTAGCATAGACTGAATGATTTTCTATTTGAGAGTTACTCAGTAGTAACCAAAAAAACCCTTTGTGTAGGGAAAGGAATGGGCAACCTGATCATAGAAGCAGCCAACTGCATCTGAAGCAAATTGGCCACAATTTTTTTTTTGGCTGAACTCCCAGAGCCCCAAATGCTCCTAGTTAACTATATAGTTCCCAGAAGCAGGGGGATCTCACCCTCAAATTGCTTTGCTTTTTCCTAATTTCTATTTCAGATTAAGTAAAAGAAACTCAAGGCTAAACTGGTATTAAGACATTTGGTAATATTGAAGGTTTTCTCTCTTGCCTTTTCATGATTTCTACCCTCAAATTGAACAATGGGACCCTTGGCATATTGGCCTTTGAAAAGGACAAATGAATCAATAAATATTATAATTAAAATGTATATAATGCATATAGCTTCTAATCCTACATACTACTGATCTTCTTAGAATATATATTCTCAGAGGACTGTATGTCTAATCTTTGTCAAAATTAGTATATATTGCTAATAACAATTAGAATCCAAGTATATTTCTGACTTAAACCACCTCTCATCACATCAATATAGACAGGTCATTTACTTTAGGGATATTTTTTACTAAAGTAACAAGTATTTCTATTACCTTTCTTTCCCTTGGCATTTGTAGTATAATCATTTCCTAAACATGTGTTTTGGCACTAACACTTTGTTTTCCCAAAATAGCATAACACATTTAAATGCATACCACCATCAATCAAATGGGTCTTGGAAACCATGCTGAAACATTTTCCCTCATGATAGCTGTCTTTGTTGTCCCTTCTGGTTGTCAGATTTCAACAAAGCTGCCTCTCCTGTCTACTTCCTCTCAATACATGTGCCTACGTTCAAATAATTCCTCTCTACTAATAAAGAAACTGACTAAGCCTACTGCCCCAGAGCCTGAATAAGGAATGAGATCTCTTTCCAGCCCTTATCTGTGACCCTGGGTGAGGATGGGGCAATATAAACTTCCCTTCTCTGAGGGAGTGTCTGCTACTCTAGAGAACCCTGGTAGATGGCCATAAAATCCAGGTTCAGAAAAGGAATGCGCCATAGCACAAAGGCTTGAGTCACCTTAAGTCACAGATGCTCAGCCCTTTCCCCTGCAGTACAGTTGTCCCTCCTCCTCATCCTGATCACCCTTAAAATCTCCTTCCTCCACTTGCTTATCCTTGGCTTCCCTCTCTATTCCTGTGGATCCTGCCAGTCTTTCTTGGCATTCAGAACCTTCCTCCCAATTTGTATTCTCCCCTGTTGACTCTCCTTGTGTTAAATAAAAGAAGCTCTCTTGGTCCTTGTGATGGTTGAGTTTTGCTGTCAGTTTGATGTATTTAGTAATCCACAGTAATCTTGGGTGAGTCTCTGAGGTTGTTTACAGGATTAACCCAAGGAGGAAGTCCTTCCTCTTGAGCGAGGCCTTCTCCCTAAGTGACTAGCCTTCCCAGAAGGGGGCTTAATATCAAGAAGCTCTAGAAGAAGGGAATATCTCTGTCTTTCTCCCATCTGGCTGCTGATGCTGGTGGTGAGTGTCAGCACTTGCACATGTAGGATTCTTTGTCCACATTAGAACCAAGTTTCTTCAGCCTTCCAGCCTGGACTGAAGACCAGTTGTTCTTCAGGAAGCCTTCAGGCCCTCAGGGCTGGATTTGGGACTGCTGAGGCACGCAGCCATGTGGACTGAGCAGCTACAGGTTCCTTGACTCTTCAGGCTTTTAAAAAATATTTTATTTATTCATTTTCAAGCATATATATATATCTGTATCTCTCTCTCTCTCTCTCTCTCTCTCTCTATATATATATATATATATATATATATATATATATATATATATATATAGAGAGAGAGAGAGAGAGAGAGAGAGAGAGAGAGCACCAGGGCTACCACCTTGTGGGTCTGGCTTATGTGGGTCCTGGGGAATTCAACCCCCGGGCCTTAGGCACTGGAGGCAAGTGCCTTACCCGCTGAGCCATCTCTCCAGTCTGACTCTTCAGGCTTTTAGACTGCTACTATGGGACTGCTGTGAGCTAATCCAGTAAATCCTTTTTGTTTTTAAACTATAATTCATTCTATCAGTTCTGTTCCTCTTGGTAACCTTGACTAATACAGTCCTCTATTGTGAACACCAAACCTGGTGATTCTAGAATATTCACCACAAATATATATATTGCAGTTCAACCACAGAGAAGATAAAATTCCCTAAGCACTTTCTGTATGGTTTTAATGAAGTGCTTTCTTACTCTCCTATAATTAGCAAATATATGAGAACCTTCGCTAGCCTTGCTCCTCTCCAAGAATTAATTAAAATTAATGAGGTAATGGCTAAAATAACTTTTTTCTATAATTGCACTAGTAAATCATGTTCATATGATCTTGAAATCCAGATAAATAGGACTGAATATGTACACTAACAATGAGAGGGGCTTCAGATCATGCTAAAGCTTTCACAGAAAACCTAGATAAGAGGTTATTCCTACTGTCAAGGATGAATTGATAAGGATTATAGTTCAGAACTTATGGATTTTTCAATATGTTCCCCCTTTCTCTCATTCTTATGGCTTGCTCCTTCTTGCAGTGTCCCACTATAGTGATAGGTTTAACTCAGATACAAACTATTCCTGAGGCTAACACGATGAAACCCAATGGTGCATTGGAAACAGAAATGTTATCAAAATTTGGAAAGGCAAGGCCAAGTTCTTTAGCCGCTGTTCCTGAAGGCAGGTGAAAGTCTTTCTCTACTAATGTCTTTAGTTCATTTTGAGGTAAGAAGGTTTTTTTCAGCATGTTAATTAGTCTGTTGAGATACGAGACAAAGGAAATTTATGGTCTCTAGGGAATTATACCATTCTGTTGTCTCCCACTTTCTGCTCCTTAATTCTGGTGTCACAATGACTGGAATATTACTCAGAAATGTTTCATAAGAATTAAACATTACTACTATCCTGCTAATAACAATAATGCATTGACGAGAGGTACAGCATCTGAAAAAACAAGGAAAGACTTTAAGAAAATGGTTTTTGCAAAAAGAAATCTATTGCATTAGAAAATAATGATTTAGAGGGGGCGGAGCAAGATGGTGACCGAGTAACAACTTCGCCAGGACTCTCCAAAAGGTTTGACCCCCCTCAACTGGTATCCAGGCTTTGGACACCGGCCGAACCCGAGTTCGGACTCTCCCTCCCTCCCGAACCCTTGGGCTGCAGCAGACGGGGTTCGCGAGCAGCTCTCTGCTCCCCTGTGGAGCAGAAGGCCTAGCCCTCCCGCCCCCACTGGCTCCCGCCATTATCCCCCGGGGCGGATTCCAGGCGGCAGAGGTTTCATTGCAGGACTGAGACCCGGGCACCGGGCCTCTCCTCGGCATCGGCTTGGGCTGGGCCACGGAGGTTTGGGGTCTGTCTGCAATACAGGCCCAGCTCCAAAACCGCCGCGGGTTCCCGGCAGCTCTCCGCTCTGCAGGGGAGCACAGAACAGGCTGCGCTTAGTGCACCCAGGGCACAAGCCTCTGTCCCCTCTCGCGGGTTCGGATCCCTGGCGCCAGTTGAGAGGCGTTCCCGCGGGTGCCACCAGTCCTCAGAGGCGGTCTTCCCCACCTTCTGAGAGGGGAAAGAGTGTCTCTCCACAGAGGTTTGGGGTCTGTCTGCAATACAGGCCCAAGTTTGGGGCCGTCCAGTCGCTCCCCAGCTCCAAAACCGCCGCGGGTTCCCGGCAGCTCTCCGCT
>PVHP010026216.1:0-24710 GCA_004024765.1 Zapus hudsonius
GCCCATCTTCAGCAGGAAAAAGCCACGACAGACTTCCAGCGCCCCAATTCCCCAACAGCAGTTGGGGTGTCCTCCTGAGAGGGGGGAAATGAGAGGGATTAGGAGAAAGACCCTCCCACAGGTAGATAGGAATGTGGCCTCAGACAGATGACCTCATGATAATGCGACATTCCCAGGCCAAGGTTTGCCACTCCCCCCCCCCAGAAAATCCTTAAAGTTCCGTGCCCCCGGGGCTTTGGCCTTCTCCTTCTTCTTCTTCTTCTTTTGTCTGGACGGCGGTCCGGGAGGTGCTCAAAACCGGGCTGGTGAGTGTACCCCTCCCCCCCCTGATCTTGGTAACGAGATCAGGGAGTGGGGGGAGGGAGAATTTCTTCAACATGGGTGCTACTCCTTTTCTTAACTTTCAGTGAATTTATGCTCCTTTCTGTATGTTTATGATTTGTTGGGTGATTTTATGCACTTCCCTGTAAACTCACAGACCACGCGGCGGCTGGTCGACCCTTACATCCCAATTTCCTTTTCTCAATTAATCAAGTTCAGAATAAATGTGTAATTAAGAATTATCCTGGTCTATGTGTATAATTCTTTGTACATCGGAGGACACGAACTCGGAGGGGGGGGGAGGGAGGATTCCAAAATGCTCTCTCTCTCTCTCCCCACGCGTTGCTTACAAATAATAATTATTAGCAACCCGTATCAACGGTATGACTGTGGTGGCTCATCCCTTGTGAGAATCTCAGGTATCGACCTACAGTCGGTTGGTAGGGTTAGATGGGCCACAACTCTCTCGCTGCATCCTGAAAAATACAAACACAATCTCCATCGGAGAGTGAGATCAGTACAGGTTAACAAATATACACAATTCTGGATTACCTAGATTCTGTTTTTAGAAGCTTCCCCGTCAATTGGTCCCATAGTGCTTCTTTTCTTGGGAGCCCAAGAGTACGGGATCTGGTGCATATTGCCCTGATTCACCAGTTCCAGTCATGGGCTTCCCCACACTAAGTGGAATTTAGAAGCTGTTGATTGTCTCCCCCAGGCTCAGGCTCCTTCATTGCACTAGTGCTCCTTTCTTGGTTTGCTGTTCTCTCCCAATAGGAATTGTGGTCAGCCTACTCATGGCCACAGTCTGTGTTTCATGCCAGTGGTCTCTGTTTACTCCAGTGTCATTGATCAACTTCCCCTGGCAGCATATGCAATGCTTTCTAGCACTGCACTAACTACCATCTGGGGGCTGGATACTGTTCCGGACCTTGAAGGGTCTATCGATGCTAATCGATGGTTTTCTGTGGTTTCTTCATCAACAGGGTTTTGCCTCAGGCCTGGGGAAGTCATTCAAGAGCTTGACAAAATTCTGTCTTGTTTTTGGAACCTCATGGGTCACTTTGGTCACCAGCTCAGTGAGGGAAGGAACCAGTGGCTGGGACCAGGGGTCTGACAACCATATTTTAAAATAATATATTATAGATTCTATAATCTGTGGATATATCTCCTGTTAATAAGCTTTAATACATTTTATGATGTACATTTTTAAAAAGCATAGGAAAAACATAATATTCCCTGAGATAAATTCTATTAACACCTTTATTACATCTGGAGCAATTTTGTTACCTTTTAAACCCTTGAACATATCTGACAAATGACCCATGAAAGAATTTCCATAAAATGGTGCATGTAGGCTGAAAAACATTGAGTCTGTAGAATAGTTAGGAGAAGTAACAGAACAATTTTTACAACCAGAAAAGAATCCTTGAATAACACAAAAAGGGGTGGTCTTTTTAATAACCCAGTAAACATAAGACACATGTAATCCCCTTGTCTCAGCTCTGTAAAAAAGTTATCACATGTGTCATGAGGCGTAATTAATTTTAATATCTGTATGAATAAATGTTTCACATAGAAACAAGCCTTATATATTGACTAGAAATTAAATTAATTGAATTGTTACTTTAATAAATTATGTATGTATTTTTGTTTATTAATCATAGAATTTAAAAGAGTTTCCATTCCATCTAGCCGATTTGCTACTGTACAGATCAGCAAGGCAGAGCTAGAAGGCCTTTGTGTCCCTTCACCCCCTGTGACTAGCAACTTTATCTCAATGTAGGCCCCATTGAAACTTTATCTGAGAACTTGGCTCAGCATGGGGGATAGGCCTAGTTGTCACACACATGCAGGCAGGTAGGTCACCGGTCCTGCCAGTTTTGAGAGTGTGCAGGTCTCTGGCAGACTAGACCTACCTGCCTGGCTCCACCATGCTGGAGGTTTTTAAGAGTCAGATGCAGGCAAACAAGTGGAAAGAGAAAAATAGGGTTCCATGTAGTTTTTGGCCTCTGCTCAGGTAAGAAGGAAAAAAGTAAAAAAGACTGCCTAGCTGTTTGTCTCTGTTCAAATAAAAGGCTTTTTGTACCCCCTTGGGGGAGCCTTTCATTTAATTTGCCACAGGAGGTGAGAGATCTTCAGCCGTCCATTATCTTAAGTCTTTACCCACTGTTGACAAGGAAGAAAAAACTGTTTCTCCCTTTCTGTCCCCCAAAAGTTATAAAACATTGTAACAAAATCTTACAAAAAGGTCCTCTGGAATATTTTCTTCCTGGCCAACACAATGCAATAATGTAATAATGTAACAGGGGAGCTGGGAATTAGAAATGAAGAGTACCCAGCTAATTCCAATGTACCTCATAACTTAAGGAGTACCCGAATTCTTGTCTAAAAGGTTAAAGTATTAAAATTGTAGAACAACAAATGATAAGTTATAGTTGGAGATTTTATTCAAAAGAAAATGTAAAGTTACAGAGATCTCTAGCCACTAGTATGGAGAGAACATGTGGGAGAGGTTTTAGCCAAATCTATGCTGCTCAACTAAACAAGCAGAAGAAAGAAAGAGAACAGAGGGCTCCCATCATGAGAAAGAGTTTAATGTGGGAAAGAAACCCAGACCCTCACCACAGCCATTAGGGATCAAACATAAGAGTACAGAGTATAGTAGAAGGAAAGGAATTTCACAGTAAAGACATAATATATATTTTCAACAAAATTATAGAAGATAATTTCCCCCAAATAGGGAAAGTGGCACCAGTGCAATTATAGGAAGCATGTAGAATATCAAATAGACAAAGCCAAGAGAGAACCTTTCTTTACCATATTAAAATTAAACTACTGAACATAGGTCAAAGAAAATATAAGGAAAGCAGTAAGAAAGAAGTATCAAGTAACCTATAAAGGCAAGCTCATCAGGAAAACAGCACAAAAAATAATTTAAAAAGCCAGAAGGGCTTGAGGTGATGTATTACAAGTTCTGAAAGACAACTGTCAACCAAGATCACTATCTCTGGTAAAGCTATCCATCATAATTGAAGGATAAATAAGGACTTTCCACAATGGAAACAGGCTGAAAAAATATGACCACAAAGCCACCTCTACAGAAAACAGAAAATAATTGAGAAGGGAGTGGGGGTGAATAGGGAATTATCATGGTTTATTGTCTAGAATTATGTAAGCTGTTAAGGAAAAGTTTTAAAAAGTACAAATAGGAACAGAAGTGAAACTGCCTATTTGCAGATGACATGATCCTATTCATAATGGACCTGAAAAGGCTCTACCATAAAACTCCTAAAGATGATAAATTCCTTCAGCACAATGTCAGTGTGATGGTTAAGTTTTGTTGTCAACATGATATTTTTAGTACTCTTGGGTGGGTCTTTGAGGTGGTTTATGGGAAGGCAGCCCTCTTAGTCAGAGGCAAAGAGTAAGGAAACTCAGAGGATCTGGAATCAAAACATCCTTTGAGAAGGAAGAATAGGAAGGAAACTCCAGAGACTACAGAAATACAAGTTTTCAAAAAAAGTTGAAAGACCCTGCCCTAAGACTATATAAAGAACAAGAAAATCTCTTCCCTCTCCTGACTGGTTTTTTTTTTTTTTTTTTTTGCGGGGGGTTGCTTCCGAAAGCAATACCAGATATGCAGGACACACCCATGTTGTCAATTCAGGGACAAAATAGACGTGACCTTGAAGAGCAGATTCCTTTCTTTCAGCGATTTCTTTTCCAAAAAGTTTGCACAGTCCATCTTTCTGTCCTTCCTCAGGCATCTCTCCATTATTTCAGTGTAAAGCAGTTGGGCCATAATCAAAAGCTAGTCTCTGCCAGTAAGTTAAACTTGCTTTGAGGTTTTTCTAACTTCAAATCTTAAATTCTCAAACCTATATACATAGCCAAGCACACAGTTCATTACTTAAATTTAAACTTGGTTAAACTCTCTGGGAATGGGCAGTAGGACACATCCACCCCTTGACCCAGGCACACATCTCTTTTAATGTTTTCTGCAGTCTCTCCTTCCCTATAGAAAGTTCACAAGCTAAGCCTCCAAATGCAATTCTGTCTGCACTGAGCATTTCCAAATTCTCACCAGAATAGTCTATAAAACTTGGCTTACCGCTCTGGAAGGCATCTTCAGATGCAAGTTTCAAGTCCATGTCCATTCCTCCAGCACACATGTTCCAGAAGATCAAAATCCACATGGTCAGATTCATCTCAGCGAATCACCCCACTCCTGATACCAAATGTTGCAGGGAAAAAATGGAGCTCAACAGCACAATAGACCAACTAGGGATAACAGATATTTACAGAATGTTCCACCACAAGGATACAGAATATGCATTCTTCTCAGCAGTGCATGGAACCTTCTATAAAATTAACCATGCACTTTGCCATAAATCTTCCCTCAACAAATTGAGGAAGATTAATATAACCCCCTGCATCATATCAGACCACAGTGCATCAAAGTTAGAAATTAACAATGGGACACCATGTAGAAATAACATCAACAATTGACTCCTGGACAATACGCTTTTAAACAATGTGTGAGTCATTCAAGAAATCAAAAAGAAAATTGAAAATTTCCTAGTAATAAATGATAATAACATCTTATCAGAACCTGTGGTTCACAATGAAGGCAATCCTAAGTGGGAATTCATTGCACAGATGTCAAATCAACTACCTAACCACCCACCAAAGGACACTAGTATAAATGGAAAAATCCAACCCTAGGAGCTCGAAAAGAAATAATTAAGATCAGAGCTGAGATTAATGAATTGAAAATTAAAAAAAACAATTAAGAAAAATTGAAGAGTTGGTTCTCTAAAGAATTAATAAGATTGAGAATCCCCTGGCCAATGTAACAAAATGAAGAACAGAGAGGCCCAAATCAACAAAATTAGAAATGATAAGGGTGAGGTCATCAAACCCCAAAGAGATTGAAAATATCATCAGGTCATGCTTTCATAATATCTTATTCACAAAATTGGAGAACCTTGAAGAAATGAATGAATTTCTGGACACCTATCAACTACCAAAGCTTAGCCCAGAGCAGAAAAAGTCTCTAAATAAACCAATCATATCCACTGAAATTGAAAATGTAATCAAGAACCTCCCCAAAAGGAAAAGTTCAGGAACAGATGGTTTCTCAGCTGAATTGTACTAACCTTCATCATAGAACTGAAACCACTCTTTCAGAAGCTTATTAGAAGTATAGAAAAAGAGGGAAGGCTTCCAAACTCCTTCTATGAAGCTAGCATCACCATAATTCCCAAAGCAGACAAGGATACAAGAAAAAAAGTAGAGACCCATATCCCTGATGAACCTAGATGCAAAAATTGTGAACAAAATCGTTGTAAGCTGGATAAAAAGCCACATCAAAAACATTATTCACCTTGACCAAATAGGCTTCATCCCAGGGATGCAGGGATGGTTCAACATACACAAGTCGATAAATGTAATCCACCACATTAATAAACTCAACCACAATAATGACATGGTCATCTCAATAGATTCAGAGAAGTCCTTTGACATAATTCAATACCTCTACATGTTCAAAACCCTGGAAAGAATTGGCATTCATGGCCTACACCTCAACATAATAACGACAATATACAAAAGTCCTAAAGCACTTATATAGAACTCAAAAAAATAATAAAGAAATCAAACTGGCCCCTCACAAAATGGGGCACTGATCTCAACAGAGAATTCACAGGGTAGGAAACTCAAATGGCCTTTACTCACTTAAGAAAGTGCTCAATATCCTTAAGCATCAGGGAAATGCAAATAAAAACTACAATGAGATTCCGCCTTATTCCATTTAGAATGGCAGTCATAAAGAAAATCAAACATAGTAGTTGCTGGTGTAGATATGGGGGAAAAGGAACCGTCATTCACTGCTGGTGGGATTCCAAACTTGTTCAAACACTATGGAAAGCACTGTTCAGACTCCTGAACAGAAGGGATATAAAGCCACCAACGGACCCAGCTATCCATATGTTAGGCATCTACCTGCAAGATGTCACATCTCAGCATAGAGACATTTGTGCAACTATGTTTATAGCAGCTCAATTGATAATTGCCAAAAATTGGAATCAACGCAAATGCCCATCCATGGAGGAATGGATAACAAAAATGTTGTACATTTACACAGTGGAATTTTACATAACTGAAAGGAAAAATGACATCGAAATTTAGAGAAAATTTGTCTGACTTGGAACAGTTCTTACTAAGTGAACTGAAGATCAGAGTCAAATGCCACATATTCTCCTGAATATGCAATTCCTAACCAGGAAAACAGTAAACTCCATGCAAACCAGTTGGGGAAGTTTGAGTTTGTGAAAGAGGGGTAAGGAAAGGGGGAGTGGATGACTTTAAGCATGAAGCTAAACCAAAAATTATTCAAAATAATATAATCCTCACTTATATACTATAACCTATTGAGCAAGTAGTGGGCATCATCTGATAAGTAGGGTCGTGAAAAGAAGGGAGAAAGTCTAAGCCTATGAAAAATTGATCAGTCCTGCAACTCCTGGCCCAGTCATTGACTCCTACCCTTACTGAGCTGTTGATCAAAGTGACCCATGAGGTCCCCAAAACAAGACAGGATTGTTTCAAAGCTCTTGAACACCCACCCCAGGCTTGAGGTAAGATCCTGTTGCTGAAGAAACCACAGAAAGCTATCTAACTGCATCAAGAGACCTGTGAGGACCCAAATGGTAACCAGCCCCCAGATGGTAGTTAGTGCAGTGCTGGAAGGCACTGTATAAGCTCCCAGGGGAAACTGGTAAACGATAATTGGCATAAACAGAGACCACTAACATGAAGCACAGTCTGCCACCATAAGTCGGCTGAACACACTGCCTACTTGGAGTGAACAGTGAACCAAGAAATGAATACTTGTGCAATGGAGGCACCAAAGCCTGGGGGAGGTAATCAACAGCTTTTAATTTGGCCAGGTAATCCATTCATTGATGGGGAGCCCTTGACTGTAATTGGGGATTCAGTGAGAAATGCATTGGGAACCAAAATCTTGGGACCTCAAAGAGAAATTCACTTTACAAGTGATTTACAAAGAGACTACTTACAAAAGAATCTAGCCAATTCAGAAATACGTATTTCAGTTAATCTATACTGATCACACTCTCCAATGGAAATTCTGTTTATATTTTTCAGAAGGCAGTGAGAGAACTGTGGTCTTTCCAACTCTACCAATGAGCCACAGGCTGATAGCTGACATCCTGGCAAGGGATGAGCCACCCCAGACCTACCATAGAGGATCCACATGGACCCACACAGAGACTGGTGGGATAAGCAAGAGACCCATAACCACAGGCAGTCATTCAAACCAGGATAAGCCAGTGAGACAGATACCAACTATTTTCAACACAACCTAAAGCATAAGTACGGAGGCTCCGAAGACCTCAACAATAAAGCAGTCTTAATACTCACTCACCATGACTCAGGGAACTGAGTGGGAGAGTGGGTGGGAAGCTTGTAAGAGCCATGGTGGAGTAGAATATGCAAAGACATTGGTCCCCTCAGTAACAACATACAAATGAGAGGTGGAACCAGGTTGACTCCTAGGCTATTCTTATCCCCCAACCCATGAACTGATCCAGTTTGCCCACAGAGGAAGATACCCACCTGATTGGGGACAGGAAAGAGGGAAATTGGGGAATTGGGGTTACCATCACATTATTTGCCCATTCAGTGTATCTAAATAATGATAATAAAAACAGAATGTTTGTGCATATGTACCCCAATGTCTTTTTCCCCTTTATTTCCCTATTTTGTAATTAATGTCTAGATTATATCATTAATTAACCATTGATGAATTTATATTTAATTTATTAGAGACTAAGCATTTCTCAAAGTACCTTGTGTTTTAAGGAGAATATGCATTTCTGGTTGTACGTTGGAGAGTTATATCATCTTAGGTGGAATTATCATCTTTTTACTGTCTTTAGGAAATCCCCCACCATATATTTTTGACTAGGTCTTCAATACCATGCATATTCCCTCCCATGATGCGGGCCTTCAGTCCAGTTAGAGAGAGGTTGTTTTCCTCCAATAACAGATGTGTCACTATTGTACTGATTAGCTCATTTTGTCTGGGTGGCCAATCTTAAGGCTTGCAAGATCCACTGTTGTTTACCATCATTTATGTCTTCTCTCGACCATAGGATTACCTGCAGCATAGCTTTTTCTAGCTGTCAGGTGGATTACAAGGAGGAGTTCTAGCTCAGCTCCAGCTTTATTTCTCAATGACTTGCAGCCCAAATATGTGTGGTCTTCAGTAGTAGGTCTTAATGCCTGATACTGGTGGGAACGCAAGAGCCTTGGCAGTGGCCTGTAATGTTTTGGAGGCTTCAGGGACCTTCCTTGTAAACAATGCACTGGAAGTTACTCCATCCCTGGCACCAAAATTTTTCGAGTAATAATCTGTGGCTTCTGATTGTTCCATTATTTACAGAAATTGTTGGGTGCTTCTCCAGATGTTACCGCACGGGTCCCTGGCCCCCTGCTAAGGGAGCCTGTCTCTCTGGCCAGCAGGAGACCTGGCTCCATCGAGGAAAGGTGAGCGCGACGGCTGGACAATCACACACAGCCGGGAGAAGTGTCCAAGCAGATCTCAAAACTTTATTTTCACATCCAACCTTATATACAATCTAGGGATGGGTTGCATTGCCTTATCTCTTACACAAAGGGGGCTCAGTAAACAGGAATGCAGCTACAGGAACTCAGGCAAAGCTTATCACCTCTGCCTCAGGGGACACGGGTGTGCTAGGATTAAAGGTGTGTGTCCCCACACCCTGCTTGTTTCTAAAACTTAGTTCAAGGTTACTAAAACTTAGTTCAAGGTTACTCAGCTAGGCTGGGGCACAACAAGAAATAAGTTTCCATATGGCTTATTCTAAACGTCTTGAATTTTTATTAACCCTCCTTACACCTCTGTCGGGCCTCAGCCTAACTGAGCAACCTTAAACTTTTAGAATATGGAGTAGCTGTTAAGCTTTGTTCCTGCTTGCTGAGTTTCATGTAGCTGATTTGCTTTTTTCCTGCCTGCTGAATTCCGTGTAGCTGATAAGCTTTGTTCCTGCTGGTTAAGTTTCACTTTCCTGGCAATGTAACCAACTACCCTACTGATTGGCTGTAAAACAATGTGACCTAGGGTGGCGAATTTTGCTCTGCTGTACTCTGCTGATTGGCTCCCACCAAAAAGTTTGAATCTTATTGCTTGAGAGAAATAGGCTGAACAATGCAGCCTCAGGTTATAACATGGCTTTGGGTGCTGAAATAAAAGGAGATTTGCGCTGTGGGTTTGGTCTGACCACCGCCTCGCCTCTGCTAGCGGTCCAGGACTCCCAACATACCCCTCCTTTACTCATTTCCTTCCCTGACCCCACTTAGTCCATAGCACCCTCAGTATTCTTCTCCTTAAATCTATTCTGTCCTCCCTCCCTTAAATCCCTTTTCTAATTTACTGACCTCTACTATTGACTTTTAATCCAACTCTTATACAACTCTCAACATTTCTAGCTAGGATAATGCCTTTTTTTGGATTTTAGAGGTAGGATCTCACTCTAGCCCAGGATGACCTGGAATTCACTATGTAGTCTCAGGGTGGTCTTGAACTCATGGCAATACTCCTACCTCTGCTTCCCAAGTGCTGGGATTAAAGGCATGTGCCACCACTCATGGTTGGATAGTGACTTTTATTTTTTTTAAATATTTTATTTATTCATTTTTCAAGCAGAGAGAGAGAGAGAGAGCACACCAGGGCCACCAACTTGTGGGTGTGGCTTATGTGGGTCCTGGGGAATTGAACTGGGGGCCTTAGGCACTAGAGGCAAGTGCCTTAACTGCTGAGCCATCTCTCCAGCCCTGGATAGTGACTTTTAAACTAGTTTTCAAGTCTGTGACTGTTGGTTTGGGCATTGGGGCCATTGATATTAAGAGTTATTGATGAAAGGTGTGTATTTGTTCTTACTGTTTCTTGCTTTTGTATTTTTTCCTTTACTCTCTTGCATTACCTGTTATTTTTACTTTTTTTTTTCATGTGTGTGGTTTTCATAGTCAGCCACATGCTGCTGGGATGAATCTCCAAACGTGTCACAGTTTATGAGAGGAAAGGATATTTTTGAAGTTGCAGATCCAAGGAATGTTCCATAATGTAAAAAGAGACTGGCCTCCTTTCAAACATCCAAGCAGAGAGAGAAACCCATCACCAACAATTCCAAAAGCAAGCAGGCACACTCAAATTTGAACTCTAGACTTGAGCTCACACTGTTCTTTGCATATGTATAGCTGGAATTCCAGACCCACCCCAGAAACAACTTAGGTCTGGACCCTAGGATCTGGCCAAGTTGACACACCCTATAGCTATGCAGCTGCAGTAAAACTTTAATAAACTCTTGAATCTATTGGGAGACATTCATTCAAATTACCTCGGTGGTTTTCTTTCTATCCAGTCTGAAGAATCCCTTCAAATATTTTGTGAAGTGCTATCTTTGTAGCAGGATTTTGTTGTGGAAAATCCTTATTTCTCCTTCAATGGTGATGGATAACTTTGCTCGATATAGTAATCTCAATTGACAGTTGTTCTTTTAGAAGTGGGAATACATCACTTCAAGCTCTCTGGCTTTTAAGGTTTGTGTTGAGTAATCTGTTGTTATCCTAATGGGATTGCTTTTATAAGTTACCTGGTGTTTCTCTCTTACAGGTTTCAATATGCTTTCTTTGGTCTGCATGTTCAGTAGTTTAATTACAATATGTCAAGGAGAGGTTCGTTGTTGGTTTTGTCTGTTTGGTGTTCTAAATGCTTCCTGAGTCTGCATTGGCATCACTTTCCCTATTTGTGGAAAATTCTCTTCTATGACTTTATTGGAAATATTTACTATGTCCTTAGTGTGAAATTCTCCTTCTACTAGATCTTTCATTCTTAGGTTTGATCTCTTCACAGAGTCCTGAATGTCTTCCTATTAGTGTTTCTCTTTGTTGGTCTGTTCTAGATCTGCCACCTTGTCTCCAGTTTAGTTATACTGTTCTCTCATTGATACATTCCAATGGTGAGACTTTCTACAGGGTTTTGTATTTTCCTTACTGTATTTTTCATTTCTAGTATTTTTGATTGGTATTTCTTGAGTATTTCTATTTTCTTATTCTTATCTCATATCAACTTCTTTATTTCATTAAGTTGGTTTATTGTGTTCTCCTTCAGGGGTTTGATGGTTTGATTTCTTTTTTAATTCCATTTATTTCTTCTTTCATTTCTTTTTTCTTTTTTTTTTCTAGATGCATGCACCACTTTGTGCATGTCTTTTTTTAAAAATATTTTATTTATTCATTTTCAAGCAGAGAAAGGAGAGAGAGAGAGAGAGAGAGAGAGAGAGAGAGAGAGAGAGAGAGAGAGAGAGAGAGAGAGAACGCACCAGGGCCACCACCTTGTGGGTCTGGCATATGTGAGTCCTGGGGAATTGAACCCGGGGCCTTAGGCACTAGAGGCAAATGCCTTAACTGCTGAGCCATCTCTCCAGCCCTCTTCTTTGATTTCATTGAACATGGTTATAATCATTTTTTTTAATTCTTTGTCAGTCATTTCAACTAACTTAGTCTCACTGGAGGTCATTTCTGATGGATTCATAATTTTTGGTGGAATTATATTGTCTTGATTTTTTTTGGTTTCCTGTATTATAATGTAAAAAAGTTTGCATCTTGAATTAATTCACTGCATTGGTTTTCTAATTATCTGCTGTATTCTTAGGTGTGTATATCAGAAGTTCTATTGTTAGAATGAAATTAAAAGACCCTAGTAGAGAAAGAGTTAACAGTTCTTCCCGAAAATGTTAGCTTAAGCTTCCAGCCCCAGTTCCTGTAACCTAGTGTCTGGTTCCTGTAATCTTGCATCCTTGGTAAAAGCTAAGAATGTCCTGACTGATTACAAAAAAATGTGCAAATGAATGCTTGCCTGTAACTTCCTGATAAAACTTGTTTGTTCTACTGTATAAAGAGTCTTGGTCAAATCTATTCGGGGCTTTTGGCCTCTGTTCTGCTCAAGGACACGCATTGAGCCCAGGCATGCTTGATTCTTTTTAATAAAACCCTTTGCAGTTGCATGGGAGATTGTGGTGAGGGGCTTCTTTTGGATTTGGGGTCTTACATCTTGGAGGTCCCACCGAGATCCTGAATGAGCCCCCTCACCAACTGAAGCTCAGCCATGACCCTCCTTGGGTAAGTTTGATTTTTTTTCTGGCGCCTTTTGTTTTTCTTTCTCTCTGCTTGTGATTGCATAGTTTCTGGTTTCTGGTGTCTGGCTGTGGGGCGTGAGCCTCCGCCAGCATAGTTTCTGGTTGCTGGTTTCTGGTGTCTGGCTGTGGGGCGTGAGCCTCCGCCAGCATAGCTTCTGGTTTTCTGGTGTTTGGCTGTGGGGCGTGAGCCTCCAGCATAGCTTCTGGTTTTCTGGTGTTAGGCTGTGGGGCGTGAGCCTCTGCCAGCATAGTTTCTGGTTTCTGGTGTTTATTGGCTGTGAGGCGTGAGCCTCCACCATCGTGGTTTCTGGTTTTCTGGTTTTATTTTTGTGTGACTGTCGGCTGTGGGGCGTGAGCCTCCATTGACCATGGCTGGTAGACGTGCCTGAGAGCCATAGGTCACAGCCCTGGAGGACGCTCCAGGAGCGAGACAAGAAGACTGATGGCATCCGTTGGACGCCACTTATCTGGGACAGTCAGAGACTGTCACATTTCTAGGATCAGAAAAAGGTGAGAGAAAGATCACCATCCTTGTCACTGAAGTGTTTATGGCAGACTAAGAAAGGTACCTATTTGTCAGTAAGTCTTGTAATTTGTTTTTCATTTTGTGTGTTCCTTGTCATATTTTTGTCTGAAATGGGACAGTGTATGTCCACTCCATTGACCTTGAACTTGGACCACTGGTCTGAGGTCAGGAGCCGTGCTCATAATCTTTCTCTCATTATTAAGAAAGAAAAGTGGTGAACTTTCTGTACAGCCGAGTGACCAACCCTGGGAATGAACTGGCCACCCAAAGGATCATTTCACCTGACTCTCATTAGGAAGGTTAAGGACAAATTGTTCTAACCTGGGCAACTTGGCCATCCAGGTCAGCAGCCATATATATTGGTGTGGCAAGATCTCTGTGTGAATCCCCCACCCTGGGTAAGACCTTTCCTATCCCTGCACCTAAACTTAGGTCCTCGTCCGATCCCAGCCACTATGCTTCCTCTCAAGATGCCAGACCCTAATAACTCAGACCCTTCTGCTCCCTTTCTCCTGGAAAAATCCACACCTATTCTACCTGAATCTCAGACAGATCTCATTCTCCTACATGACCCCCCTCCTTATCCCCAGCCCCCTGCAGCTGGTCCAGCTGTGCAGCCCCCTGCAGCCATGGGTCCGGATCCTATTCCTATGTCTCACCAAGAGGCTCTACCCCAGGCCCAAGGACCGGCCCTGGACACCTGGAGTCACAGGTCACAGAGCCCTGTAGATTCTTCTGGGGTTGCTGTCATGCTGCCCCTGTGAACATATGGACCTATGATCAATGATGGCCAAGGATTGCAGCCTCTCCAGTATTGGCCATTCTCTTCCTCTGATCTGTACAACTGGAAAAATAATAACCTCCCTTTCTCGGATGACCCAACCCGCCTGACTAATTTAATAGAATCTCTCATTTTTCTCTCCAGCCTACTTGGGATGATTGACAGCAATTGTTGGGAACCCTTTTTACTACTGAAGAACGCAATCTGGTGCTCATAGAGGCCAGGAAGAATATTCCCAGCCAAGATGGGCGACCGACCCAACTCCAGAACATCATTGATGATCGATTCCCCTTGACCCAGCCGAATTGGGACCCCAACACACCCGAAGATAGGGGGCATCTGTCTGTCTATTGCCAGGCTCTAGTGGCAGGTCGCCATGCGGCTGCTCGAAGGCCCACTAATTTGGCCAAGGAAAGAGAAATCATACAGGGACCTACTGAATCCCCTTCAGTCTTCCTTGAGAGGATCCTGGAAGCATATCGGAGATACACTCCTTTTGACCCACAGTCAGAAGAACAGAAGGCACTAGTAGCAATGGCCTTCAGAGGGCAGTCGGCCTTAGATATTAGACGCAAGTTACAGCGCCTAGACGGGATTCAGGATATGTCCTTGAGGGATTTAGTGAGAGAAGCAGAGAAGGTATATTACAACAGGGAGACAGAGGAGGAGAAAGAAATAAGAAAAGAAAAAGAAAGGGAAGCGAGGGAAAGTCACAGAGATTTGAAACGCGACAAAGCTTTAACAAAAATCCTGGCCACAGTGATAGAGAGTCCTAACCCCCCGAAAGGGAAATACTTAGGGAAGAATAGAAAGGCTAATGACCTGGGCCCTTGCAAACCGGTTCTCGATCCTGATCAATGTGCCTATTGTAAAGAAAAAGGGCATTGGGCAAAAGAATGCCCCAAGAAGAAAAACCAAGCAAAGCCTACTGTACTAGCCCTGAATGATGACTAGGGGCGATGGGGCTCGGAACCCCTCCCTGAGCTCAGGGTAAAATTTGAGGTGGAGGGGACTCCTATAGACTTTGAAGTGGACATGGGTGTGGTTTACTCTGCCCTTCAAAAAATCACTAGGTCCACTCTCAAATAAAAGGTCTCTTGTTCGAGGAGCAAATGGGGCTAGTTATCGCCCTTGGACAACGCAAAGAACCATGAACCTAGGAAAAGTCCAGCATTCATTTCTGGTGATACATGGCTGCCCATCAAATTTGATGGGTCGAGATCTATTGACTAAATTAGGAGCCCAAATAACCTTCCACCCACATGATCCTGAAGACCCGACAGTCAAATTTTTGAACCCTATGGTGGATGAATCCTCCATAGCAGAGTTGACTTTAAGTATAGAGGAAGAATATAAATTATTTGAAAGAAGTTGGGTGGAGACAGAGGTGAATATAGAAGCCTGGATCTCAGAATTTCCTGATGCATGGGCTGAAACAGCAAGACTGGGCCTAGCAGTCAATCAGCCTTCAGTAATAGTGACTCTTAAGCCGACTGCCACCCCCATCCGAATCAAACAGTACCCTATGAGCAAGGAGGCAAAGGAAGGCATCAGGTCCCATATAAGGAGACTTTTGCAGCAGGGAGTCCTATTGCCCTGCCAGTCAAAAAGCCGGGAACTGGGGACTACTGGCCGGTGTAGGACTTATGAGAAGTAAATAACAGGGTGCTGGAAATACATCCTACGGTGCCCAATCCATACAATTTGCTGAGCACCCTGGGTCCTAATAAGACTTGGTACACTGTGCTAGACTTAAAGGATGCTTTCTTCTGCCTCAGACTGCATCACACTAGTCAATTTCTATTTGCATTTGAATGGACTGATCCTGAGGCTGGGATCTCAGGACAATTAACCTGGACCTGCTTACCGCAAGGATTTAAAAATTCCCCTACCATCTCCGATGAGGCCCTACATCAGGACTTAAGATCATTTAGGATGCAGCACCCAGAAGTTACTCTTCTTCAATATGTAGATGCTTTATTATTAGCAGCTTCCAGTAAACAAGAATGTGAAAAGGGAACCCGCTCCTTATTGACTGAATTAACAAAATTGGGTTATAGGGCCTCCATGAAAAAGGCACAATTATGTAAGCGAGAAGTGACATTTCTAGGGTACTCCATCAAGGATGGAAAACGGTGGCTGACAGAGGCCAGAAAGAAAACTGTGACTCAAATCCTGGTCCCCACCTCTAGAAAGCAGCTTGCGAGTTCTTGGGGACTACCGGGTTTTGTCAGCTGTGGATTCCAGGGTTTGCAAACCTGACTGACCCTCTGACTCCCCTATTCTACTGTGCCTTCTATGCAATGATGAAACTTTTTCTCAGAAGTGTAAGCAGAAATAAATCCTATCCTTCTATAAGCTACTTTGAGTTGGGCGTTTTGTCCCAGCTATGAGACAATAACTGTAACACCTCTTAAAGAGGCTCAATTTTACAGAAAGTCACCTGGTCTCTTGATCTGAGAGGTCATGGAGATGCCAGAGATTATATAATCACCACACATCCTACATACAGGTAAGCCAATGAAAAAGAAACAATCCTCATATTTCAAGGGAAGTCATCTGATCACAAAAATCCTGACCCATCCTTGCAGATGGCACAACTGTTAGAGAAAGAAAGAAATTAAAAAACTCCTTAAGGAGTTTGACTTTAACAGTTTATAGGTTAATTTTTAGCTACAAGAAGAGAAAGGATAGACTGAATATATATCATAAAGTGGATTTATTAATTGGCTTACATTACACAGGATGGACAGTTCAACAAGGGCTGTCTGCAGACTGGAGAGGCCAAGAACTTGGTAACTGTTCAGTTCACAAGGATACATGCAGGACCAATCTGGTGGTAATGGCCTAGAGGATTCCTGGAGAGTTGCTCCTCTTCAGTCTACATTGGAAAGCTCTTGAAGCTGGGTTCCAACGTCCAAAGATAGCAGCAGCAGAGTAGATGGATGCAACAGTGAGTAGCATGTGCAACCAGTCAAAAGACCAGTGCACCTTTTGACCTTCTTTATGTACAGTCCACTACAGGAAGGGCTACCTAGTCTGGAGGAAGGCCTTCTTCCACCATCCTTTCTGTAAAAGTCCTCACAGACCTACCCAAGAATCATGTCTCTTGATTCTTGATCTGTTCAAGGTGACAAAAGAGGTTTAGCTATCACAGCTACTGATATTGGCTTAAGCATTTAGCAGCTAAGTATAACCAGAAAAATAAAATAGAATTATTTTATCAGATCTAACCAACTGATACAGGTTATTGATAATTAATATTTGTAAGCAACATGGAGAGAGAGAGAGAGAGAGAGAGAATTTTGGAATCCCCCTCCCCCTCCTCATACTCTGAGTTCATGTCCTCTAATGCCAAAGAATTGTACATAGGGACAGAATTAAATTTTAATTACACATTTTTTCTAATATAGTAAATTAGGAAAAGGGGAGTTGGATGGGGAAATCTCCCAGTCACCATGTGAGAAGTTACAGAGTTCTCCAGCCACCAGTGTGGGGAGAACACGTTTCAGAGAGTTAACAAAACTTATATTATCTAGCTAAATAAGCAGCCCAAGAAAAGAAAGAGATTCATGAGAGAAAAAGTCTGGAGCCAGCCATTACCTGGGGTGGGGGAAGGCCTTACCTTCCTAAGGCCTGGAAATTCAGCAGCCTTTCTACTCCATTGCTATGTGGGGGAAGAGGGGTTGACTTCCTCTAGGGAAGCTAGTTTTAAGTCCTCCCTAGGTGAGTCAGAGAGACAGCTGATTGGTTCATATCTGACCCATAAGTTTTAGCACCTAGGTTGTAGCTCTAACTAGACAACTCCCACTCAGGGGGAGGGGTGAAAAGGGAGGGATGATTCCTGCAGACACCTGACCGTCACAATCCCCCCTCTGAAGAAATAACCCTAACTGCTGTTAGGGTACTGGGGTGTGAATTTTGGGGAAAAAAAGCATCAGAATGTATAGACACTTTTAAAAGAAATAAAAGCACCAGAAAAAGTATATATATATATATGTTTAAGAAACAAGAATTAACAAAACCATTTTTGAACCTATTAAGAAGCAAGGCAAGCTTAATAGAGGAAAGCTCTTACTGGGGAGGAGTTAAGAAGGAGGTTGTTAACCTTGTGTGGGGTCTCACTCCTAAACTTTACATATTCCCCCCTCTCTTGAGGACACTGTAACTGCTGTTGGGAATGGGGACAAAGTCTCTCTCTTGTCTATTTCCTGCTGAATAGTACACGAAGTTATTGGAGCTGGGGGTATCCCTCAGAGAGAGGAGGGTCCCTAGCTAAGGCCCAAGAGAGAGAGACCCCTTAGACACATATCACATTGCCAAGATTTTGTCCTATCTCACATTGAGAGGCAGGAGGTGGGGTATTCCCCCCAGAGGTGGGGAGTGTTCCATATAGGGTGTCCAGTGGAGAGTGGTTCAGTGGTTGGATTGTTGTCCACCATGGAAACTCAAGATCCATCCCCAGAATTGCTTATCAAATGGCATCATAGCATCTGATAGGGACTGAGACAGTTCCTGTATGCCTTGCAAAGCATATGACATATATTGACAGAGTTATTAAGAAGAAAAATATATAGTATTTAATCTTAATAACAGCACAAATGTCACCTAGGGTAGGTATGAAGGCATTTAGAGCCCTGTGATTTTTCTCATTATTAGAATTTAGAATTTAGCAGATTTTCTTAGTAGTATCTTTCCCAATGGAAGGAATAAACATGCCAGACAAGTCTGTCTGTATCTAAATTTGTAAATAAATTGAGCATGTTAAGGTGTTTACCTTGTCTTGTCTATATTTAAGGAAGTTTTAAAATATATTTTCCAATTCTTCCTGGGGCCAATCCAGGTACAGAGATTGGTGTCATAAAACCTCTTTACTGTCAGTGGGAGCTGTCTAGTATTTATTTTAGATTCCATTCTGTTAGAGACCATTTTGATGGTTGTTGGCTTATGACATTTAGTCATAGGATTAGAACTATTATTATATATCCTTGGTTATAAATTTTTCTCTGAGTGTTTAAGACCTGGTATAAAGCCAAGATTTAACAAGTATGTCCTTTTGGGTGTCACGATGGCTCTCCAAGGAGGAATTGGGGTCTGGAAGAAGTGCTGTGGCTTCCTCAGCATTATCGTTGTCAGTGAGGCAGTCCAGGTCGTGCTGACCTTGGTTTTCTCCCTTGCTGGGAGGCTGGGGGGACGATTTGTCCCAAATGGACTCTCCTATATTTGCTGTACACTGGTTTGTTTCTGGTTCTCCTGGTCCTTCTTGTTTGGAAAGACTGGTGAAGTTCAGAAAGACAGTGTGAACACCTCAGTATGGCCCTTTTATCTCCTGTGGCCTTTGTGACACAGGAACAGAAGCCAAAATATTAGCCCATTTTGTTCCATGGCTCTAATTGGATTTGACTTTTATATAGGTAGTTAACACACTTAGAGAAGAATTTGTATTGACCCTGTAGGATAGATATATCCATATTGACATTTAAATTGACTAATAAGGCATATCTAATTAGAGAATGGTATAATCTATCTTGTCCAACCTTGAGTTTATTTATTTGGAACAGTTTAAGCCATAATATTTTATGACTGTTACTATAGACAAAACATAGTTTTGACAGTATTTTTAGCGATAAGTCCAACTATAGAGATCTAACCTGGAAGTCATTAGCTCAAGAACCATCCAGCAAGACAGCATCTATGTTTGAAAACATACCAATTATCCAGGAGGGTTTAGAAACTCAAATTTTCCTCAGATGTCTGAAGTTGTATCCTGGAGTAGGGAATATGTCTTAAAGAATTAGTTTAAGTACACAAAATAAGACAATTGTTGAAATAATATCGTAGAGACTCTGTGATTACTCACAATAAGACAGAGTCTTGTCCTGTCAATTCAGAATAGCTGAATTTTAATATAATCCTTGGTGAATCTGTTTTTGAGAGAGAAAACCTTTGACAGCCAATGTTGTTAGTTTAACTTTAGGCACTAATTAGCCTGATATAAAGTAGAGATTCTTACAAGCATAAGACAATTTTTATGTTTTATCCATGACAGAAATTTTATAAAAGCTTAACTAAAGTATTCCAACATATTTATCTAATAGGAGGATAGAAGCCACAATGGCTGAAATTAAACCTTTGAGTTATATAAGTCCAATGATGACCACTTGGTAGCATCAGCATAAACAAATAGAAACCATATTTTTTTAAAACTCACAATGTTTTTAGATGTGAGAGCCTTATTTTAGAAAATTAATACCAGTAAGTAACCTTCACATTAAAAAGTTAATTTGTCCAATAATTTACATATTGACACAGAAATATAGTTAGCTTTGGTGAGGACCATAAGAATTCTTTTTGTACATTTCTTAACCCATGAACAATTTAGTATTTGTGAGCTGCTGGTGAATAACCTTAACCATAATAGTTAACCTTATCATATAGAATAAGGTCTTGGAAGGGCATAGCAACATTTTCCTTTGGGACAGTTTTCACAACGTGTCCCCCTCTGTATAACAAGGAAGCAATCCTTGGTGATGTCCCCTTTCCTGAAAGAGGCCTTCCTTAAGCAACCTGTTATATTGATGCTGGTTATTTATTTTTAAAAATATTTTATTTATTCATTTTCAAGCAGAGATACACACACACACACACACACACACACACACACACACACACACACACACACACACAGAGCACCAGGGCCACCACCTTGTGGGGCTGGTTTATGTGGGTCCTGGGGAATTGAACCCAGGGCCTTAGGCACTGGAGGCAAGTGCCTTATCCGCTGAGCCATCTCTCCAGCCCTATTTATTTATTTTTATCTCCCTTGTCTTAGTGTTTATTTTTATTCCCTTTTTGTTCCCTTTTGGCTTCCACTTGCTATAACACCAGTTGGACCTCAGAGCAGCTGTTTAAGCTCTTGTTTGGTTTAGCCACCAATTTTTGTAAGTTAGTATGCTTTTCTAATTGTCTCCTTTAATTTTTGAAGAAAGGTAAGGGGCCATTTGTTTTAAAATTGCCCTGCGCTAAGTGGAGACTTTTGGGCTGAATGTTCCACCGGAATCAGCAATGGAGAAAAAGAAGAAGCAAGAGATTCTTGAATTAGATATATGCCCAATTCATAATTCTCATCTCCATTGAAAACAGAGGTCATCTCTTTTGAAAATTGATTTGGGACCAGAAATTTTGGGGTGTCCTCTGTACAGGAGCCTGGCTCCCAAATTTCGAGTTAGTCCCAAATCTTAGAAGACACATAGTATGCGCTATGTGTTTTCTTGAGGCAAGGGGGGTCCCCTTCAGGAATTCCATACTATCCCTAAGAGGTTAGCCCCCAAGCTTGACTTCTCCAGACCTCCCCAGCATGGGTCCCATATCACGGCAAATGAGAGCACCCGAGGCATTGATTAGGCTTATAAGTGTAGAGGCTATGCATACTCTTGTCTTAGCTCACCTAATCACTCAGCTAGGGGAGGTGGCTGGGGACCTCATTCCCATTTCTCCACTTGGTGGGAGTCTGGTATATAGGTCCCCCAATCTTGTGTGTTTTAGGGTGGGTTTGGAAAAATGGCTCTGTTGCTTTCTTTAAGGGAATCTATAATTTTCTTAAGTCTGGGGATGTGAGGAATGGTTTAATACCATGTGCTGAGATTAAGAATGTTATACCCAGTAAATCTTAATAGTTACTAGCATTTCTTATAAAAGGAAATTGAGTTCCTTTCTTTACTGCATCTTTCTCATTACCTTCTCTTACCACTTACTCATTACAGTCTGTCATCTTTTCAAGGACCCTCTGCAATCCTTTCTATATTTCTCTCAGTTATTGAAAGAAATCCCTCTTTAATATATCCTTACTTGGGCTGGAGAGATGGCTCAGCGGTTAAGGTGCTTGCCTCCAGTGCCTAAGGCCCTGGGTTCAATTCCCCAGGACCCACATAAGCCAGACCCACAAGGTGGTGGCCCTGGTGTGTTCTCTCTCTCTCTCTCTCTTTCTCTCTCACTCTGCTTGAAAATGAATAAATAAAATATTTTTTAAAAAATATATATCCTTACTTACTACCTTCTAAAAATACCATTCTATATATTACTTCAATAAGTTCTACTGAAATTCCTTCTCATTAAACATAACATATCTGGTATTTATAATTTCCTCTTATTCCCATAATATAGAATCACTGTTGAGACATGAATTGAAAAGGGAAATAACCATAGAAGGGAGGATAAAAGTTGATATCAGGTGTTTTTAATAACTCAATCATTTGATCTCCTTAAGAACAACTCAAAATTCTAAGCAAGCCTAATGATGGAACTGGTTTACATGTTTTTCTTTAACCCATGGGTTGATTCCTTCAGCTAGGACTAGAATTAGAAGTCACTGAGCCAAAAACTATAAGTGGAGTGATCAAGTCCAGTGGTAGCTGTGGTCAGTTTACATGGTCTCACAAGCAAAAGAACAGTTGCACTCTGTTTATAAAAACTTAGGGTAGAGAATCATTTAGTACTTAAAGTTGACTTGGGGTGGTCATTCCTCTAAAGCTTGTTATGATTAGTCCTTTTGCAAAAACCCAAGGCAATTACTATATTCTAAGAATACCAAATGAGTATACCCATTGAAAAGTGTCTCTAACAACTGAACAATCTGGTCCTTAACAAACTTATAAGAAAGACACTTTTTAGGGATTTTTTCCTTTCAGAAGCAAGCAGAAAACATATAGCATTTACAGAAGACAATGTCTCTAACCATTTAGCAATAGATGAGAAAGGAAACCTTATGTCTTTCTCTTTGACTCATTTTACCTACTTACTCATGGACTTTGGCACCATAAAGAAGATATAAATTTCCTTGTGTTTATTTCCCTTACATTCGTCAATTAATCAGAGGGCCAGTCTGATTTATGAGGAAGCATTTGGAAATATGTCTGTTTCTAGAGTTTGGCTTTAGGAGAGCTCTGTCCTAAATTCAAAGCCAGTAGAGCACAAAAGTATATGCTTTTTCTATTGTTAAGTCCATGAGCCCTAGTATCTGTAATTGGTTTTCATAGGAAAATTGGCATCCAACACATATTTGTCTACAGAACTCAGTTTCTTATCCTTTATAGAATTCAGAGAAATCATACCAATTTGACTTAACCTTTATCTAATAGAAAATATTCTAGTAATAAAAGAATTAGGCATTTCTTGTATGTAACACCTCTATGAATATAAATTTAAGAAAACTGACAAACCATATAATATGTATTAGCACATATTTATAAAGTTTATTATCTATGGATATAAGATATCTCCTGTTAATAATTTCATGTTGCACATTTTGAAACAGTATAGGCAAAACATAATGATCTCCGAGACAAGCTACATTCACATTTACCATATTTGAGAATGTTACCTTTGAAATCTTTGAATATATATGACAATTCACCAATTGGTAGAATTTTCAAAATTGATCGAGGTTAACCTGAGGAGATAGAAATCTGTATCATAGTTAAAATCCAAACATGGTAGAAGCAGGAAAATGCCTTCGAACAACCCAGAAGGAGGAAATTTTTATTAGTCCATTAAGCATTTTGTCATCCTCCTGTCTCAGCTCTGTAAAAATAACACATGTGTTACAAGGTTTAATTCACTCTGAACAAATGGTTCCATGGAAAGGCTTCACAATTGATTAGAATTTAAATTAATTTCAATTTATCCTTAAGCCATTTTTGTATTTATATATATATTTATCAAGAATTTAAAAGTTCTCATTTATCTGAGCATCTCTGCAGGGAAGAGAAGGCATTGTCTTTGGTCCCACCCCCCTGCAGCCTAGCCAGCCTCAGTGACCAGCTGAGTGTGGGGAGGGGCCTCAACCACACCTTGTGGAGGTATGCAGATATAACTTTTGCTGGCACATTGGAAGAGAAAATAGTTTTATTAGTCTGCATTTAGGCAAAAGGGCAAAAAACCTTAAATTATTCCATTAAAAAAAGCAAAAATCAATTTTTGGTCGTTTTGAAACAAAAAAACTGTTAGCACCCCTGGCTCTCTGGCAAGTCTTTTGTTCTCAGCCCCCGAGGCCAAAAAAAAAAAAAAAAAAAAAAAAAAAAAAAAAAAAAAAAAAAAAAAAAAAAAAAAAAAGCTGCCAGGGGGGTTTTGAGCAGCCCAGCTGTAGGCCTCTTTGGAGCGAAGGCACCCCCAGGGGGTCCTCAAACCAGTTCGGTGGCTTGTAGGCTGTTCGTTTTTTTTTTTTTTTTTGTTTCCAGCCACAGGGGCTGAAATCACATATTTTTTTTTTCCAAAAAAGCTATGAAAATTGAATTAAATCACAGCTTCACTGTTTTTGAATTTAGATCTCCATCCTGCTGGGGTTTCTTAGCAGTCACGTGGTCTTGAGTTTGGCTGTGGAGAGTCCGAGCATAAAGCCCAGAGTGCTGGTGCCATCAGTCTAAAGCCTGTGTTAGCACAGGAGGTTTTAATCTACAGTGCTTGCAGCGGCCAGCGAATGTAGGAATGTCCCGTCAGATCCACTCATGCTTATTAGGCGCCGCAGTTCTGAGAATTAATTCCTGCCGCTCACAGAGGCCTTGGCCCCTGTTCTGCCCAGCAGAGGGGGAGGCGGAACTGCTGGCCATGGCCAGATTTCAATCCACCACTCCGCTCTCCCGCTCTGGCGTCAGCTCAGGCTCACAAAGGCATCAGAAAGGAAATATTTTTATTCTCTTAAAGTTTAAAATTAGAGTAAACATGGAAAAAAGTGATTCTTATATCTCTCTGGTGGGTCCCCCATTAACTGATACGGGTTATTGATAATTAATATTTGTAAGCAACATGGAGAGAGAGAGAGAGAGAGAGAGAGAGAGAGAGA
>PVHP010026217.1:0-24849 GCA_004024765.1 Zapus hudsonius
AAATTACTTCAGAGACAAAAGTCCTGGTGTAGCAATTGAGCAGATATGGAGAGGTTCATGGTCCACCATCAGAATCCTTTGCCAAAAGCCAACTAGGACAAATCACTTTAAGCCACCACACCCAACAGTTCTCATCTATAAAACCAAATGCTGGATTCTGTGGTTCCTTCATTTCTGAAATTGGATGTTTCTAAGGAGTGACTTAAAGTCTGGCATGGTGTAGATCCCTCAACAGCTCCCATCTCAAGGGTAACATATGCCCTTGGGGTGGGAGGGAGGAAGGGAGACCCCTGAATCCTCAGAAGGCTTCCGTGAGGGCAAAGGAACTGATACAACCCAAGAGGATGCCCTACCTTTTCTCTCTTGCTTTCCTTACATATCCTCAGTTATGTTTTCACATTTCTCTGGGAAACTGGCCTAGAAACTCAACAGTGTTTCCTCAGAAAGTCTTATCACTGGATCAAGATCTCTCAAACCCTTCCCTGAAACACATTGAGACCCAGCAAGATGGGTGAGTTATTTTTCTCCTGTGAAAATCAGAAGAAATCATGCTCTCGAATGTGTAGAATTTTATACACGGTGCTCCCATGCATGGTGTGTGTGTGTGTGTGTGTGTGTGTGTGTGTGTGTGTGTGTGTGAAGGAACTCACACATGAGAGAGTGTGCCTGAATTTTAACATATAAGAGGCACTATTGGTCACAAGGTCTCTTTCCATGCTGTGAGGCTCAGTCTCCATTTTCAACTTGAAAGGATCTAGAATTACTCAGGGAAAGGAAACAAATCTCTGGGCATGTCTGTGAGGGGGCTTCTAGACTAGGGAGATGGAGGTGGAAAGATCTGCCCTAAGTGTGGGCTGCATTATCCTGCTGCCTAGAACCCTGGCAATAAAGAGGAAAGGGTGAGCTGAGCACCGCACTGACCACTGTCTGCTTCCTGACTGTGGACTGGATGTGACTAGCTGCTGCAGGTTCCCACTGCCATGAGGGACTCCATTCCCTGGAACTGTAAGTTTCAATAAAGCCTTCCTTAATTTACTACCTCTCAGGTATGTCAACACAGTAACAAGGAAGTAATTAATGAATGCACTCACTTGATCAAAGGGCAACACTGGTATTAGAACCGGCCCTGGAAATGACATCCATGCTCCACCCTCAGGAGCATAGACTGGGGTCCAGATCCCCCCAAACCTCACATATTGCTGCCATGAAAATAGATCCATGTTTCAATTTATCAGCCATTCTTCCCCTGGCCACTTTCATTCAGTTAGTTCTCAGTGGCTGGAGTAGCAACATTCATTTCAACATCTAGTTATCAGCACAACATCTTCATTGATATACTTTGAAAGAATCTTGAAGTCGAACTTACCAGACGGAACCTCAACCTTCTCTGTTCTGACACCAGTCACTGGGTTGTCATCAGCACTACTGAACATCTATGTATTTTGGATACATTTTCTTTAATCTTGAGTAAAAGCCAAAGTCTACAATTGCTTAGCCATAGATAATTTTATGCTTAAATTAACAAGAAAATGTTAAATGTTTTACAAAGTGGCTCTAACCTTTTAGCCCTTATCAGCAATATTCAAGCAATATACAAGAGCTGCAATTTTTCCCTGTCCTCAGAAATACCAGATGTTCCTATCTTTTTAACATAAGTCCCCCCAGTGCCCGTGTGCAGATGCTGATGTCACATTTCCCTTGCTTCATGACTAAACCTGCTGAGCCCTTTGCCCAGTAGCCATTTCCATGGTTGTGTAGGTAAAGTGGAGTGTCTTACTGGGTTGTCTTTTTAAAGATGAAGATGTTCATTCTCTCCATTGCCCATGTGGAGGATACTGGCCCCAGCAAGCCACCATAAAGAAAGAGGCTCTGGAAAGTTGTGTCTCTGGGACATCTTTCTTTCCTTAGCAACAGTCTGCCTTGGCTCCTTGTTCTTCTCATTGGTTAAACCATTGGCAAGGAAGCTAGTTTCTATCATCCACAGTGAGAAGAGTAACCTCTGGTTGTCAGCTTGACAGTATTTAGAATCAGTATGGAAATGGCTCTCTGATCATGTCTGTGAGAGATTTTCTAGATTAGATGAGTAGAGGTGGGTGGGATGGGGTCACCGTCCCATGGGCTGGGTCACTGCACTATATAAAAAGAACTCTGGCTGAGTAGACAGATTCACCTCTTGCTTCTTCCTGCTAATGTGAAGATGTGACACAGGCTTCCTGCTCCTGCCATGCTTTTCCTGCCATGATGGACAAACCCTCCTGAATTGTAAGCCAAAGTAAACCTTTCCTTCCATAAGCTGCTTCTGGTCAGGTATTTTTTTTTCCAGCAATGAGAGAGTAACTCATACAATCAGTTTTGAAAGCTGCAGGCCATTCTCTAATACATTCCCAGCTCTATTCTAAGGTTTCTAACCTTAATTTTTTATGCGGTTCTTCACAGGATCAACATCATTTCATCCTCCTCTGGGTTCACTGTCATTCCAGTGATGCAGCAACTTCTCCCCAAGGTCTGTCTCTTTCCTTCAGCCATAGTCATTCCTGGAGCTCAGGTTGTAGCTGGAGTGACTGTCCTTCAGCCGAACAGGTTTGGAATTCCTCAGTTGGCCCACTGTAGCAGCATGAGGCATCCATCCAGACCTTGAAACTGGAATTCCTTTAGTCCTGTCTTCCTCCCATGTCATTCCTGGGATGGTGTCACACCTGCACATATCTTTGCTCCCCTCTCTTACAAGAAAAGCCATGATGGGGCTCACTCTCTACACTTTCTTCTTTAAACAAGTCCTGTGGGGTAGGACCTCCTCACAGGTACTAGGGAATCCACAGGCAATGTGTCACATGAAGGACCCTATATCCGGAGTCTGTGCTTCTTGAAGGAGTGTGGCAGAGCTTTCCCACAAAGTCTCACCTGGGCTCCAGCAGCTGAGGGGTGGGGTGCATTGTTCATGGACTTTCTATATGGGTCATTTACCAGCCTCAGCTCCAACTTGAGGCTTGGTCGCCTCCCTTGCGGCCCTAGGGACAATATTTTCTTGTCCCTTCATTAGCCAAGCTCATATTTGTTGCTAGATGAGGCCTTTATCCCTGCTCCTTGATTCACAGCTGTGTTGCCTGTCTTCAGATCAGAGTTCTGGGCACTCCTGGCAGAAAAACTCCTGACCAAGGTCCTTGGGAACAAGTGGCTCAAGGCTCTGCTTCTGGCTGGCTGGCTCCTCCCTCCTCTGTGTTTGAGATGTAACACTGCCATTGTCCTTTCAAGACTGTCATGCCTCAAGGTATGAGGTTAAAGTTAGACAGGACAGGGGAAGAAAGCAGACACTTGAAAGAAGTTGTAAAGAACTTAGTAAAGAATATCTGCCCTGAACTCTGTTGAAAATTGAAAGAAGTAATACATGTGGGCTGGGGAGATGGCTCAGAGGGCAAGAGCACTTGCTATACAGGCATGTGGGCCTGAGAAGGCCAGAGTGGCCCTGAGTTTGATTCCTTGCACCTACAGGAGAAGCTGGGAGTGGCCAAGTGCTCCTCATTCTGCTGGGAGCAGAGACAGGAGAATCCCTGGGACTCCCCCTCAGCCAGTCTGAAAGCAGCAGCTCTGGCTCGGTGAGTGACTATGTCTTGAGGAAATAAACGATAAGAAGAATAGAGAAGGAGGACACCTACCATTCTCCCCTGGATCTGCAGTCATGAAAACCGAGCAGACACATCTACACACCCCACAGACACACACAAACCAACAACAAACAAACAAAAGAAACAATACTCCTACCTCAGGCAATATGTGCGTATGTGATACATACGTGAGTGTGTGCATGGATATGCGAACATACATGACTGTTTCATCCATCACACAGAGCAGATATTCCAGCCATTTTTTCCTGTGTGGTTCTGTCTGGGTCTCTTTGGTTTGCCATGCTAGAGGCAGGTGATGCCCCATCCAATATATCCCAGAGAACAGGCACCAAGACTTGAGACCACTGTGTGCCACCTTCAGCCTGGTAATCTCAGAGAAAAATGCCAGTGGTGCCCGTCTCCTGCTCACACATTTATGACTTTTCCATCACAATGTCGTGATTCCAGTTTGTTTTTTTCAAATGTTCTTTTGCTTTTTAAAATTTTATTTATTTATTTATTTATTTATTTATTTATTTATTTATTTATTTATGAGAAAGATTGAGCAAGAGAGAGCCTGCACACCCAGGCCTCTTCCCATTGCAAATGAACTCCAGATGCATGTGCCACACTGTGCATCTAGCCTCACACAGATACTGGGGAACTGAACCTAGGCCTCTAGCTTTGCAAGCCAGTGTCTTTCACTGCTGAGACATCTCCCCAGCCCCACCACAATATTTTTAATATTGCATTAAATATCGTTAATCTTGAATGCTGAATTGCTCACAGCCTTGAATCTTTGCAATTCAGTGCACTTCTTCTGCTTAGGGTTTTCCTGTGAGTAGATTCTGGTACACCTCTCCCAGGTGGCATCCATGTTCTGAAGGAACCACAGGAAGCCTGAATGACAGCAAGGAGCCTCTATCACAAGTGCATAACTAAGACTCATACTACTCATGGTTGGCCAGTTCCCAATGTCTCAGCTGCCTTTCAAAACATTCCTAAGGTTGTCTTATTGGAGATTCAGGTTGAAAACCAATGATGGTATTGTCAAAGTCCTGAAATATTTCAAAGAATGTCAGCAAAACATGAAGTTGAGTATTGCCATGTAGCATATACAGTAAGCAGGGTCAGGTGGGACCAAGGTGGCCCCACTCCCTTCTGGAAGCACAGAAGTGTCTGGTCCCCAGACAGAACCCAGCATCCCTCTAAACCATGGCTATCATCCATTATTTGCTGCTGACACACACCTCACCGAAGGGGTTTCTGTGTGAAAACATCTTAGTGTTGTCACTTTGGGAGAATATTTTGTCTTTAAAGAAGAAAAGGTCAAGCCTGAGAAGTTTTAGATGGCTTTGATAGAAATCAATACAGTGAAGGGCAAATTTCCTACAAACTATTTCTGAACGCTTTATTTATTGGACATTCCGCCTTACAAATGAGACACAGATCGGACGCAATGGAGCCCAGGGGTGTGACTTTTACAGAGTGTCTGCAGCCCTGTTCCACCCAATCCCAGAGGATGCTGGCTCAGGAAGTTGGGCTACAAATGTATAGACCAAGAAAATGAGATGTGTCTGAACAGTTCATCCCAGTAAGACTGGAACTGCTGACTGGAGTCTCCCATTCATTGTTTTACGGTGTTGCTGATGTCTGACACGAGATAGGCCAAATGTATGCTGGCACACGTGGTTCCTGAAATCTAATGGTGCAATAATAAACATAGGTTCAACCATATTTATAGCAGCTCAATTCATAATAGCCAAGAATTGGAATCAACCAAAATGCCCTTCCATGGAGGAATGGATAACGAAACTCTGGTATATTTACACCATGGAATTCTATGCAGCTGAAAGGAAAAATGACATATCAAAATTTAGGGAAAAATGGTCTGACTTGGAGTAGATCCTACTAAGCAATCTCTCAAAAGAACAGAGAGCCAAACACCGCATATTCTACCTCATATGTAGCCCTTAACCAGGCTAACCATAAAGTCTACGCAGAAGTAAGAAGTGAGAGGTTATGAATGAGGGGAAAGGGATGGGGGAGGGGAACGGCTTAAGCATGAGGCTAAAGCAAATTAGGTTCAAAAACATAAAATCCTCATGAGCATACTGTAACCTATTGAGCAAGTAGTGGGCGTCGACTGGCAGGAGGGGTCATGAGTAGTACTGGAGAGAGTCTAAGCCTATGAATAATTGATCAGTCTGACAACCCTTGTTCCCAGTCACCGGTTCCTTCCCTCACTGAGCTGTTGACCAAAGTGACCCATGAGGTTCCAAAAACAAGACAGGATTCTGTCAAGGCTCTTGGATGCCCACCCCAGACCAGAGGTGAAACCCTGTTGCTGAGAAACCAAAGAAAGCCATCAATCAGCATCGAGAGACCCTTCAAGGCCCAGAATGATATCCAGCCCCCAGATGGTAGTTAGTGCAGTGCTGGAAGGCACTGCATAAGCTGCCAGGGGAAGCTAGTCAATGACAGCTGGAGCAAACAGAGATCACTGGAATGGAACACAGCCTATTGCCTTGAGTAGGCTAACCACACTTCCTACTGGGAAAGAACAGTGAACCAGGAATGGATCACTTGTGCAACAGAGGAGCCAAAGCCTGGGGGAGGCAATCAACAGCTTTTAAATTCAGCCAAATACTCCACTTAGTTAGGGGGAGCTCTCAAATGGAACTGGGGACTTAGGGTGATATGCACTGGGAGTCGCAATCTTAGGCCCCCAAGGAGTGATGCACTGTGCCAGCCATTGAACGAGAGTCTACTAAAAATAGAATCTAGCCAATTCAAAAATGTGTATCTCAGTTAACCTATACTGATATCACTCTCCGATGGAGACTCTGTTTGTATCTTTCAGAATGCAGCAAGAGAGATTTGGCTCATCCTACCCTACCAATGAACTGCAGGCTGATAGCTGACATCCTGACAAGAAACGAGCCATCCCAGACATACCGTGGAGGATCCATATGGAACCCCGCAGAGAATGATGAGATCAACAAGTGACTCAGGGCCACAGCCAATCAGTCAACAAAGGATAAACCAAGGAGACAGACACCAATGATTTTCAACAAAACCTAATCCAGAAGTACAGAGACCCCTAAAATCTCAACAATGAAACAGTCTTAATACTCACCCACCACGACTCAGGGAAATGAGCGGAAGAGGGGGCGGAAAGATTGTGAGAGCCCTGGTGGGGGAGAATACCCAAAGTCATGGCCTCCCTCAGTAGAAACACTCTAAGGCCAGCAGAACCGGACTGTCTCCTAGGCTATCCATGGTCCCCTGCCCCAAGGACTGATCCAGACTACCCAAGGAGGCGGATATCTAGCTGATCAGGGATGGGGAAGAAGGGCATTGGGGAATGGGGGATAATGTCTTATTGTCTGCCCATTAAATAATGTAACTCATTATGGACAATTAAAATAATAGTAATAATAATAATAATAATAATAATAATAATAATAATAATAATAAACACGGATTGAACTGCCCCCCCTGTGTCTATAAAGATTGGTCTTTGGAGGGGCCTTTCCTCCACAGTAGAGCGATGAGATGATTTCCTAAAATTCTCGGTATGGCACAGGGTTGCCAGCATGGGTTTCAACAGTTCCATTTCTATAGGACCATTAGGAAGATGAGGATGCTTTTTTGAGATGCTCACTGGTATCTGCAGCATGGATGGTGAGGGAACTACACCCATACAAGGGGAGGAACACCATTTTCTCCTACACAGGCCGCAAATGACCTTCTCAAATCCAGGTCCCTCCACTTCCTAGAGTAGACAATGCCCTGTTCATAGGAGAGCAGGAGGGGTGTTTGAGATAAAAGCTAACTACTATCACAGAGTAAATACTTGATCCGCCAGTGACAGTAGCCAAGGGGAACACCCACCAGTCACAATCTTCCTGTTTGTGAAACACACATAGCTCCTGAGATGGACATGTGCTCACACCGACCATGGTGGGTGAACTGAAGTCTTCCAACCTCCAAACACACAGGGCATTTTCTCCCAGCGCCAATTAGTTCTTCATGACCAAGGCCAGGAAGCCCATATCACCTCAGTTTCCCAAGACAATCACCCTAAACAAATCCCAAATGAAGCAGAAAAGTTCCATGCATGCTCATGGTCAGAATTCTCATCATCTACAGCACTAACTTCTGGCTTGTGAGTGTCTCTGATGGTTATAGAAATTAAAGTACTGGTATAGGAAACCCTTTCTGGCAAGGATCTATGAATAAAAACTGAGCTTCTCCCTCAGAGCAGATGCAGGATGCAGAGCCCGGGCCAGCTATCTGTGCCCTCCTGGGGGCTCCAGCCTAGAGTGCCCAGAGGACTCTGCAGTGGGACACCAAGTTTAACCCCAGGAGAGTCCCAGGGTTCCCTGCTGAATCCAGCAGGATGGGAGCTGGGGATGCAGCAGAGGGAATGCTAGATAGTCTGCTCATCCAGAGACACTGGTCAAGAACATGGCTACCGCTGCAGCCTTCCACCGTCCACAGAACAGATCTCCTGGGTCTTCTCCCCCAGGAAGAGCTATGTTCATAAACCAGTGACAGAAGTGGTCCAGAGAATTCCTGAAACTCGCTCCAGCAAAGAGACAGCAGCCCACACTTCAGACAGGTCTTATCCTGCCATGGTTCCTCTGCACAGAATCCACCTGACATAGCCACTTGCTGTTTACCTGGAACAGAGGCCTATCCATGCTTAAGCACCTACTGTATGCCACTGCTGACAGACAACTTCTCAACACTATCTACTCAGAAACACTGTTACAGGATGGACATTTGATGCATTGCAAGGCACAGAGAGGGCAAGAGCATCGAGTGTCACACAGCAAAGTGGTCATTCTGGGCTTCAGAGCAGCCAGCCTGGCACGGTGTGGGAGGGATCTTACTGTCTCCTCTTGCTTCCTTCCTGAACCAATTACCAGTAGCATTTTGTCTTTCCCATACTTGCTTGGGCAGGAGAATCATTGAAATATATTTCTCCTGTGGGAAAGATTCAAGTCAGAACAAGGCTGATTTTGAATGACAGAAATCTCACTCAGACACAAACTCCATTTTCTCAGTAGAAGTCGGCACTCTCTCTGAGGAATTCTTAGAGTCACTAGGGAGTCATAACTAATATCATTGGTCATCGTGTCCTCCAGGACCCCTCACCTCCCATCCTGATCCTGACTAAGGAAGAAGCAGTCTCCAGGGAGAAGCTGAGCAGGAGGGAGCTCCTTCGCTGGTCTCCTGATGTGGAAGACAGTGAGTGTGTTTACATAGGGCAGCATAAGGCCCAGAGAAAATGCCCACTTAGCTGAGAGGTAAAGAAGCTATAAGGGAGAAAGAAAGGAGGGAAAGAAGGAAGGGAAGAGAGAGAATGGATAAAAGGAACAGAAAGGAAAGAGAAGGGAAGGCGAGAGAAAAGGGGAAGGAAAAGAAAAAGGAAATTTCCAAAACAAAGCAAAATAAAGGAAAATGGAAAGGAAAATGGCAGGCCTGGTCATGGCAGATGAAGCCAATAATTAAATATATTCTGACTCAAGTCCCCACACGCAGTGTCCCTGGGACTTTGCCTGGCTGCCTTGGTGTTGGTTACATAAAATCACTTAGCAGGATGCTGACTCCCAGGACTCTGCTGGCTTCCCTAAGGCCCTTTGCCCTCTGAAAGAATCTGCTGGAAGGAAGTTCAAGTGTTGGGTGTTCCCACTTAGAGAAACCCAATGGGTCGTTCCTCATGCCACCAAGGTCCAGTAGGAAGCTGTCACAGAGCAGAGACATGTGCCAGGAGATTTCAGTAAGAGGCTCGGTCGGCTAGGCCTCAGAGGACTTCTGTTAGAGACATAATTAAAATGGGTCAGAAGGGTGCAAAAATTAAATTTCATGCATAACTGTGGTGTCCTGACTGTGAACAATTACCACCACAGAACATTCGATGCAACATGTGAGCAATTTGGAGACTGAAAGGGTTAATGAAATGACCCCTTGGAATGTCTGAGCAGGGGCTGCAGGTAAACATAACATGATGTTCTAACGAGTTGCAATGTGTGTTCTTGTCCCGAAGGGTTTTTCCACACACGCTTCTATTTCAGCATTTGATACTTACAGGGAAAATGTCAGGAAGACATTTTCAGCACTGCTAAAGGCCAGGGTCCTCAGAAGGAGGCTGCTGTTGTGTCCTTTCTAGCAGAGGAGGTGTAGTTCCTGTCACCCCACCGGAGCACCTGAGTGAAGAGCAGCTCAAAATATAGACACGGGTTCATTCCAAACTCTTTCCCATTATTTGTTTTATTTATGATTTTTGTAGGATTATCGAGTACTTTCTCTTACCAGTGTTTGTATAGCTTTTTGATATTTTTTTACTTTTTGACAGTATCCTACAATGCGTGTTGATTCCACTCTTGCCAAGTATTCTTCCCCCCCCCACTAAATCCTTCTTCTCATTGGATCCCCAGCATATTTCATGCGTTGTTGTTTGGGGGGGGTGTCTGTTTTTGACCCACTGAGGTACACCCATGTTGATTACATGATCGTGGCTGGGAGGTTACTTACCCTAGAGGAAGGCAACCACCAGTGGCCACACCACAGAAGAGCATGATCCCTCCCCAGCAGTCATCCAAGGCCACTGTTGACTCTGGAAGGTAACTCAGGGACCCCTCCTCATCGATGCTGGAATATGGACAGGCACAGTCATGTGCAGGAAGTCATACCTGCTGTCAGCCCTAGGGGGCAGCTGATTTGTGGTACCCACCAGAGAGCACTCCACAGCCCCACTCCCATCCTCTTTCTGTCCCTTCTTTCTGTGCTGTCGTCTTCGGCATCCTCTGGGCCTTGGAGGGTGTGGTTTAGATGTGGCTGAGCACACGCTATAGTCACTTATTTCTTGCTATGCTATGTACCTCTTTATTCGCTTCTGCCCTTGGCATGAAGAATCTATGTTTGAGCCTCCAAGCAGTACCAAGCCATACATGGATATTTACAAAGCTATTTGATATGTTGTCTTATTAGGCCAAAAACAGAATTGGGTTCCCCAGGACCCAAGTCCCTAGCCACAGACATTTAGTGTTTGTTCTTTATTTTAGTGGTTACATGGTGGAGATGAACTCTGGAGTGGGCAAAGATTCTAACGTATTTCTCCCCTTTAGGTCTTAGCAGTTAATTTGTGTATGCGTGGCTCATATGAATAATGCAGCAATGGGCATCTCATAGTAATTATATCTTTGTGTATACATATGTCAGAATTTACAATGTAGATTACAGGGGCACAGGGCCCCGAGTCACAAGCATGCTCATATTAAATCTGGACAGTCGCTGCCCCTGTCTGTGTTAATAAGTTCCTCTTGGGCTTTAGCATCTTTCTGGTCGCCTGTAGGAGTCTCAACGATGTCACCACTTGGCCAGATGAAGGGCCATCATGTTCATTTTGCTGGTGCTTCAACTTGTTTGCTGGGATCACTTCCAAGGTGGCTGACATATTTTTTTCTGGAGGATGGCTATGAATTTAAATATATTTTTTCTGCATTTTGTCTACTCTATTTCTTGCCTGTCTTCCTATTTTCCTCACTGATCCTTCAGTCATTTGCTGGTGTCTGGGCCATGTTTTCTGTGCATTCTTTCACAGTTATGACTCCTCTTTCATCAGTGTGCTTCCCTCTGTCCATGTTTGGGTTTCTTAGTAACACCAGAGTCACAGGGGAGATGTTCACGCATGAAGATCTTCGATGCTCAGGACCCTCAAGAAGAGAAGGGTCTCAGCAGGGAGGCTGAGAGAGTGTCACCTCTGAGGAAACTGTGAGTGTCCACACTGCCCTAAACACTCCCCTGCCTCAGACCAGCATCTTGAAAATCTTTATCTCAGGAGGATTCTGCAGACCCAGGCCAGAGGATCCCAGGAGGCCCCAGAGCTCTGGCTGAATCTTCGCAAATGCCACCACTGCTTTGTAGAATTTTGTGTGGCAGTGACTTCGAGCAGCTTACTGTGTCATTGTGGAGGTATGCGTGACCCACACCTGTGCTGCCATCATCCTGATGGTGATGTCATACCACTGAGAGCTGTAGCCATGCCTAACTAAGATTTCTTAGCCTGTGTTTGTGGCTAAGAGCTCATGAAAACACTCTTGGATCTGACCTCATCACTATCATTCCTTTTAGCAAGGTGATTCGTTTTGCCAGCCATAGTTAAACAGCAGAATTAATTGTTACAAGTGATAAAATGAACTCAGTGTGGCAATATAGCCTGTTTTATTATTGAAACATGAAGTCAACTTTGTGAAAGGACAGATAGAAGAAAAAAAAGCTGGAAATTAAAGACAACAAAAATCCAAGACTCACAAATGCTTGCAGAGTTTCAACTGTCCACTGTCTGGCCAAGCCCTGAATGAAGCAGACACCAAGGACAGGCTGAGGGACAGGGTACCTGTGGCTTGTTTTCACACGGTGACTGAATGTGTCCCTGTGAGGCACAGTTTGAAGCCACAGCCAGGTTTTCACTGTCACAAGTCATAAATTTCAGCATCACTTTGAGCCAGATTCCCTGTATAAACAGTAAAGAAGTCAAACTGTCCTACTGTGTGCTGTTTCTAAATTGCATTTGAAGAAAAGTAAAAGTCAAACAAGACAGTTGAGTTTGAGAGGCGGGCATTTAGGTTTGGGAAGCCATCTCTTTCCTTTTTTAACACTTTAAATCTAGGGGTCCCCAGTGCTTAGCTCCACTGTCTGCTCCTAGGAGCGTCATTGACAAGCCCCAGCACCCCACCTGCTCTCACCCTACTCTGCAGGGCAGCATGGGTCCCTCTATCCATGGACTGCAACATGAAGCAAAGTCACAACCCATCAAGGGCTTCAGCAGTAACAACAAGTGACCTCTTGCTCTCCAGACTCTTCCCTGTCCAGGCTTTTAAAGGTATCCCCTTTGACTATTTGCCAATTGGTGGCAGATGTAGTTGGCTTACAGGATGTAGTTAGTTGATCCCTAACCTCTGCTGTGGACCAGTCTAATCCCTGTCCTGGTCTTGACCAGTACAATCAGCAGTAGAGAAGAAAGATGTGTCTCATTCACAGTTTCCCACCTTCTCTCACAGTCCTTACAGACTGGACTGTGTTCACTCACAAATAACTGGGCGCTAGGTGGCACCCAGGTCTGTAATCCCAAGGCACATGGCATATGGCAATGGAAGGCAGTCAGCAGAATCCTAAAGTTCAAGGACCAACTAGACTGGCCTTCCCAGTGACAGGAAAAGGAGGGGAAGAAACAAGATTCTGTCTTGAAAACAAGGAAGGAGGAGAGAACCAACCTGCTGAGGTGGTTCTGTGACCCCCACACACAAGTGTCCTGGTGCACACGTATGTGTACACACACAACTGCTTTCAAAAGTCCCTTGTTGATAACTTTGTGGAAGAAGGGGTGGCAAGAATGTAAGCGCCATGGTGGGGGAGAATATCCAGAGACATTGCCCCCCTCAGTAACAATGCACAAAGGGAAAAAAAAAAGAAAGACTGGCCACCTCTTGTGTAGTTCATACCCCCTACCTATGGACAGATCCAGTATGTGCACCCAGGAAGGACCCCAGAGAGGAGGGAAATGGGAACACCTTCACAAGATTTGACCATACAATGTATATACTTATTCATAATAAAGATATTAATTTTAAAAAGTCCCATGTTAAAGCCATCATGGCCTTAATATTTTGGGGGTGGCTGTGGAGGTGATCAGACCACAAATTTTCAGGTGGCTCAGTCTCTAGGTCTCAAGAAGACAGAGTGGGCAGGAAATGCCTCTTGTCTGTGCTGAGACACATTCATTAAACATGTAACAAAAGCATTAAATAAGTCAAGTTCCTTCCTTAATACCTCACTTAAATCCCCAAAGGCTCATTTATATTTTTTTTAAAAAAGCTCTTTAAGAATTAAGATTCTTTAAAATCTCCTTATTTTAATCACCTTGCTGTTCATTTATTTATAATTCTTCTGATAAGTATCTTGCCCTTTTCCTAAATGACCAGATTTGCTTCTTACCGATTAATTATACAACCTAGTAGTTAAACACAAATGAAAAGGCCTTAGGTTGGTACCCAAGTTTGCTGACTGAACTCATCGCTGGCTTCATCACCCTCAGCCCCCTGCCTTGACTTCCAGGACTGAGATTCCCCGGCCTCCTGGGCTTGGGGTAGCGTGAATGGTGAACACATTGTGCACAGGAGCGAAGCTCAGGCAGAACTCTGTGCGTTTTTTTTTTTTTTCATCAACATCAGAGGGATATTTTTTTCCTCCATGAACTTTTCGCCTTCCTTTATACTGGAGACATTTGTTGAACACAATGGTTATGTTTCTTTCATGTTATTTTTTTTTTTTTGCATAGTGAAGTCGTGCTAAATTGCTTGTAGCTAATTTTGAGTTCAACTTGTTGCTTTTTCTAATTTATATTTCTTCTAATAAATACCTCGCCTGAATATTTCTTCATGTGTTAATACTTAACACATTGTAAGTGTAAGAGAGTGCAATCCCCAATCTCTGCCTGCGTGCACTGTTTTATCTTTCTACTCCTTCCCCCCTTCCTTTACAGCACTCCTCCTGCCATCCACCCAGCTCTGCAGAGGCAGGAAGGAATCCAGACCCTCTCCCATTTATATTCAGAAATGAAGCTTTGCTAGGTTTCTCTGGGGTCCCCCAGCCTGCTGACAGAGGGGTGACAGCAGAGATCTCTCTAATGGCGATGGCTTTCTTTGGTCTCTCCTCCGGTCTTTACCACAAGAGTGTATTCTTCAATGTCTTTTCGCCATTTCCACCCAGATCTGGGGGCGGTACAGCTCCTTCAGGGGACCTTTGATAAGCTGTAAAGTGATACGTATCCCCAAGTTAATAACTTAAAAATTTAATAAAAACCAAGGGAAATGAATATTGTTTTTTCTTTGAGTATGTCAACAGGGAACATACTTCATGGTGTTTTAAACTTTGGATGATATTTTGATAGAAATGCTTAATTTATCACACACCGGTATCGCTTTCATTCTGTAATGAGCGCTAAATTCCCTTCCCCATGTTCTCTGATGGCTAACTCTCTCTTTGCAAGGAAACCCTCCCGGATTCATGGTCCCTCTGACCTGAAACCGCAACCCTAATTAGTCTCATTATGGCCGGATATGAAAGTACACACATCATCACATTCTCTTCCCAGGACCGAATCTTCCCAGGATATGAAGAGCTCCGGAGTCAGTGTGAAAGGGAGTCAGGTCAGAAACACTTCCATGTGGCTGTTGTCCACTGTCGCCTTGGGAGAGTACAAGTGTCATGGGCCCACTCCATCCAAAAAGTTCCTATGTCAAGGCTACAGACACTTCTAGCATTGGGCAGGACCTAAATAAGTCCATTCACATTTCATTTGACAGGAACTAATGTGGCCCAGAGAACTGGAAAGATGGCTCTGTGGTGGTTAAAGTGTTTGCTTGCAGAGCTTGATGGCCCAGCTTGATTCCCAGTAGCCATGTACAGCCAGACGCAAAGTGGCGTATTCATCTGGAGTTAGTTGGCAGTGGCTATAGGCCATGATGTGTTTATTCTCTCTCTCCCCTCTTTGATTGAAAATAAATAATAAATATTTTTTAAAACATTGAGGCAAGAAGGCTTGACACCTTCTCTAGTTCACTTGTGACTTTGTGTGTGTGTGTGTGTGTGTGTGTGTGCATGGTGATGTGATGTGCATATGTGTACATGTATGTGCCTGTTCATGTGTGTGAGTGTAGGAGCACTCTACCACAGCCCTTGTATGTGGAGGTCAGAGGACAGCTTTCAGGTGTGGCTACACCTCGAGTGAGGTGGAGTCTCTTCACTGCTGTTTTCCAGGCAAGTTGTTCAATGAACTTCCAGGAAGGTCTCCTGCCTCCACTCCTCCATCTTGTCATTAGGTTTGCTGGAAGTACAAAAGCCCACCCTAGCCTCCAGCTTTTCCAAATGGTGCCTGGAGAATCCTTACTCCGGTGTTCACACTAGCGTGGCACACAGGTTATCCACCGAGCCATCTGCTGACACCTGACTTCCTCTCTCTTGGAGCACGGATATCACCTGGAGTCTGGCTGACAGGTGACTTCCTGTCTCTTGGAGCACAGATCTCACCTGCAATCTTGCTGACAGGTGACTTCCTCTCTCTTGGAGGATGGATCTCACCTGCATTCTCGCTGAGAGGTGACTTCCTCTCTCTTGGAGCACAGATCTCACCTGGAGAGCCTGACCTTTCTCTGCATGGCCGAGACGTGACTCTGGTCACTCCTGCTTTTTCTGTCAACAACCCCTTTATTTTTGCAAATAATCACTCTCCCCCTGTCAAGCATGCTCTGTAAATCTTGTGAACATTTTCAATTGATTTATTAGAGTTTGGAAGCATGGTTTCAAATTCTCTAGTGAGCTTTGACAGTATTTACAATAAATCATCTGCTCACTGTATTTGGCTGAATGCAACAGGTCCTGGCCTTAGGGATGCACGTGGGTGCATTCTGCACGTTCTCACCGATGCACAAGTAGCTTTTCAAAAGGATAAATCTTTTTTTTTTCAGAAACTAAATTGCACATACAGCTATGATTCAATGATTTTGGTGCAGTAATTCAATAATGAATAAATGACTCCCCTGGTCATCGATTAATTCCTGTGGATTTGAGAAAAATCAGTCTTTAACTCAGAATGATGGCCCTGGTTGTGGCAGCCCAGTGAAATGGCTGGCACTCAGGCATCCTTCCCTTAGGATGGGGTGCTGAGCAAAGCGGTGGGTATAGAACTCAGAGCACCCCAAGGAGGAGGTTCCTATTGCAGGTTGAAATCCATACACCAAGGTTCCCACTCTCAGTACTATTGCAGGTTGAAATCCATACACCAAGGTTCCCACTCTCAGTACTTCCGGATGTGATATTGCACATGTAGGAGCTAAGCTCACACTGGAGTGTTCTCAGAAAATAACAGATACATGTGGGCAGTGGTATGTGCTCACAGGGAGAATGTCATGAGAGCCAACAAAGGCCAGAGGAGCGTCTTGGACAGAATCCCCTGCAGCCTTGGGAGAGGTGGCCTGATGGACACTTTGATCACCTGTTTCTGCTTCCAGAACTGTGAGACCCCATATTCCTGTGCAGTTGGCAAGCTTTTGTTACAAAGCCTGGCGAACTCATAGAGCCAAACCTCCCCCTTCTGCCAAAAGCACCAGACTTCATTTTTAGATATCATCCAGCTCCGTGGAGTAAGGAGGGAGCCAGGTCCTGGGCTCAGGATCTCAGTGCTTCACCAAGCCTGACAAGAGCCATCTCTCACAGGCCTCCTGGGGCATCCGAAGCCTTCCTTGGTCACTCTCCACCTGACTTCTTTTGAAACAGGGTCTCTCACTGAAATTGGTGCTCAGCAAGCCCCAGGGATCTTCCAGGGATGATAGGTTTGTGCCACTGTGCTGGACTTCTATCTGAGTGCTGGTGGTCTCAATTCAGTCCTCACGCTTGCTCGGCAAGGACTTTAACCACTGATGCATCAGCCTAACTCCTGTTATGTTACTTTTTAGCCAACAAGAGAGGTACTGGGAGCCCAGTCCTCGACCTTCTGTGGTACCAGGAGCAGTCACCAGCTGCTCTGATGCACCTCAAGCCTCTCCTCGCTGACCTCTGACCCCTAGCAAGGACAGAGCTGCTCAAACTGGCTGATGCCCCTGACCCACCTGCAGCCTTCACAACCAGGGCCTGCTTTGAAGCTAGGAGGTGGGATTCTTCCCAGAAATAGTTTGTTTGGGGGTTTTCTTTCCTTCCTCCCTTCTTTTTCCCTCCCTCCCTCCCTCCTACCCTCCCTTCCTTCCTACTTTTCTTCCTTCCCTTTTTTTCTTCTTTCCGCCCTCTCTTCCTCCCTCCATCCTCTTTCTCCCTCTTCTTTCTTTCTTTTCTATTTTCAAGGCAGAGTCTCACTCTCACCAAAGCTGAACTAGGACTCACTCTGTAGCCCAGGCTGGATTTAAACTCAGAACAATCCTCCTACACCAGATTTCCTTGCACTGGGATTACAGGCTGTGCCACCATGTCTGGCTCTGCAGGTTTTCTTTTCATCTACTCAACTGTAGTTAGTTTTTGAGGAATACTAAACTAAACAGCTGTCTGTACACTCATGAGGACTAGCTAAGATTCTCCAGTCTTCCCTACCTGCTTCACAGTTCAGACCTTTCTCCTTCCTCAGTGGGAGTTCCTTACAGAGCCCTCTGTGATTAAAAATATATTCCTCTCTGTTCTCAAAAAATCATTTCATATTTTTATAATTAAAAATATATATAATTAAGTCAATCTTACTGATAATGTTACTTCTGTTGTAGATCTAGAATTTACCAATGAGAAAAGTTCTTTTCTACTGCATTGTTCATTTGCTTCTTCATGTTCTAAATTTCATGTAAGGAGTCGGAAGAAAGATTACATATTAGTATTAGCAACATAGGTAAACTGCCCCAAACACAATTTGTGTTGATAACATTTTAAACTATACTAATAAAAATTAGATATACCTGAAGGTTTGTTTAATTGATTTAAATATATGTTACACTTTTATACAATGGTTTCTACATTTGCCTTTTTTTTTGGGGGGGGGGTGTCAAGGTAAAGTCTCATTCTATCCCAGGCTGACCTAGAATTCACTATGTAGTCTCTGGGTGGCCTGGAACTCATGGGTCCCGAGTGGGGGAATCAAGGTGTGCAACACCACACCTGCCTCTCGTTTTCTAGGTTTTTATGCCCTATTTCCTAGGCCTTCATTAATTTCCCATTTATTTATTTAATTTCCTTTGTGTAAGTTTTTTCCCCCTAAATAGTTACTGAAATGAAAAGAAAAAAAATCAGGTTTTAACTTTAGACTCTTCACAGGAAAAAGCTGGCTGACGAAATCTTCCTCACACTGACTTCTTGATTGTAAACCACAAGGTCACATGTTGAGCAGCAGACACCTGTCCCCACCCTTTCCTCTTCTACTCTTCTGCGGTAGTACTGGGACTTTGCACCAGAGAGGACAAGGCACCCCAAAAGTATCCCCTTCCCAACATCTAGAAACTGCATGCCACCTCACATGGAAGAAAAGAACTTTTATAGATTTCATTAAGCTAACCATTTAAAAACAGGAGATTAGCCGGATTATCTGGCAGGCCCTGTCTTCAGTGAAAGTATCCCTGGAGAGGCTGCGGGAAGTATGACCCCAACACACAGAGTCTGGAAAGACACAGCAAAAAGGGTCAGAGCAGAGCTCTGTTAACATTCTGATATGACAGACAGGAGTGATGTGACCACATGCCAGGAATGACAGCCACTAAGGAGTTGGAGGGAGTGAACATCTCTTAGCATCTCTAAAGGCCTCAGCCCTACCACACCTTGACCTTGTCTTACTGGGACTTCATTGCATTGCTTTAAGCCCTCAGATTGCGGTGTTTGGTTACTGCCCAAGCAACCTAACACATCTTGTTACCTGGATTTTCTTTTCAATTTCGAGAAGCTCCTCCTGTAGCTCCTCCTCTCACTCTTCCCAGGTATCCTTTTGCCTTGGAACCAGTACCTGTCCCCTCTCCTGTGGAAACCCCTCGGAGCAGGCAGCCTTGTTGAGGCGCTTCTAGCAGCCAACCCAAGGCTGGAGCACGTGGCTCATGTCCCAGAGCTTGCTGAGAATATACACCACACCCTACCTCCCCTACTCCTCTAGGAATGCAATTCTTGTAGGCACTGTGGCTTTAAAATCATCAAAACACTGATCTTTGTCAGAGTTGGGGTTTTTTTCTTTTTGGTGGGGAAAGTCTAAAACTAGCACATTTTTGATAATTATTTTTCACTTAAAAGTATGGCGCACAGTACTGTTTGGTCATGACGGCTCTGTAGATAATTTGAGGTGAAAGTACACATGACATGGGTACTTGGGAATTTAGATAGAAAAGATAGTAAGTAGACTATTAAATAATTTCCTACTTTTTACCAGTCCTAAAGACATGGCATTGGCCCTTATACAATCTCAGTGGGCCCCTTGGCTTCAAGTTTAAGGTAAGCCAGGATCCTGCACAGAGTTATGTCTGGTTCTTCTCAGGCACTCCCAAGTTTGAGAAAGTGTGTGCACTCAAATGGAGGCCTTGTTATCTGCAAAACCTCTCATGGAAACTTTAAAGGGTCTTGCCCCTGAGGCTATAAACTTTCCTGGCATGAGGAGCAGTGTAGAAGTAGACATAAATGGTCCTTCATCTGGCCTACTGCTAGGAACGGCCAACTTGTCTTTGAAGGCACAAAACAGACCAAGCCCATGGCAAACCACAAACAAGAAGCATCCTCACCCAGGCCATCAGCTCTCTGATTTACAGAGGAGTCGCTTTTCCTTCCATTCATCTTTGGAAGAACTGGAGTTTGACTCATGAGATACCTGCAGCCATGGCTCTTGTAACCTCCAGTGGTTTCCACATGTAAAGGGGACTTGTTCTGTCTTGTAGAAGTCCTGTCATGGGGCCCCTGTACAGGCCTGTGCAGCTAAGTGACTCTACCTGGCCTCCTAATCTCTCTCCTGGTCCCAATCTCTTCTTTCACTTGGATTTCTAAACCTCCTTGCTTTGTTCTAGACCCCGAAGTGCAGGGGCTTTGCCTAGATGATCTCATGTATCTTACGATATGTGTTAGCAAATATGTAAAATAATAAATGAATGAATGAATGAATATTTGGCGCCAAAGAGCAGTACCATTTAAGTTTTGAAAGGAAGAATGACCAGGTCTATAAGACACAAATAAATACTTGTCACAAATCAAACTGTCCATTCTCCATGGCAATTCTTGAATTCATATGATGTAGTTAACTGTCCCAGGTGGTGCACTGAGGAGCTATGTATCTCCCAGGTCATGCATGAAGGAGCTACGTGTCTCTCAGGAATGAGACTTGTTCCCACCCTGACCCTGGCATCTTGTCCTAGGGACCCTTTGAGCAGAGCAGGCAGACAGAGGAGATGCAGACACTTACAGACTTGCACTCAAGGAGCCAAGGTGAACATTATCACATTCCCAGATTCCATTAGCAGCAGGTAAAGCTCCAGAATATAGCTGCTGTCACCAGGGGTTGTATGGAGTATAGCCACTGACCTGCCTGCTGCTGAGGGTTGCACCTTCAGCATGGAAGACCAGGTGGTATCACACTCTTTACCCTGAAACCTGGATTCGCTGCATTTTCTTAAAACTCTTCTATGGTCAACTTCCATAAATATAGGCAATACAACATGATCATAGAATCCCACCCTCCTTTGCCCCCCTCCCTGCTTCTTTCCAATTAGTCTCTTGTCTATTTTGATGCCATTATAGTTTTCCTCCTTTTATGCAGGTAGGTAGCATCAGCCACTGTAAGGTCACCAATATCAAGGCCACCTTTGTCTGGAAGACATACTTGTAAACATTTCTCCCCTTCCTTTGGCTCTTACATTCTTTCCACCACCTCTTCTACAATGGTCCCTGAGCCTTAGAGGGTGTGATAGAGATGTCTAATTTAGTACTGAACACTCCACTATCACTTCTCAAAACTTTGCTAAATTTTGAGTCACTGTCCCAAAACATTACAGGCTATTGCCAATGCTCTTGGCTGCCCACCAGAACTAGATGGTAAGATCCTATTGTTGAAGACTCCACATGCTGGTGCTGCAGGTCACTGAGAAATCAAGCTGGAGCTGAACTGGCTCCTCTCTGTTGACTATCTGTCAGGATGCTAGAATGAACCATGCAGCCAGTTGGGGAGAGAAGTCTCTTCATGTTTAAACCCTGAAGCTCCCACCCACTCACTTATCTTTGTGATTGGCTAAGAGACGCCTGCTGGTTGCTGTCTAATATCTTCTATCATACCTGCCTGGGTCCATCAGGTGACTCTGACATTCCTGACTCATATCTGCATCCACTGCAGTGCCAGTTCAGATCATAAAGACACAGGGTCCATCAGGTGACCCTGACATTCCTGACACATATCTGCATCAGATCAGTGCCATATCAGATCAGTGCCAGTTCAGATCACAAAGACACAGTTCAAGAGTAAACTGGGTTAGAGCCACTTATAGAAAAGTAATAGTTAAAGAGATTCCACCCCTCTATTTAAAACGTGAAAATTCCCACACAGGATGATGACCAACAAACACGCTTGTGACTTACAAAAAGCAGAACGAAAGGCAATGGACTTAAATGACAGCATGAAGAATCTAGGTTAGATATGGGGAATGATTCTCTGACATTGAATTATGAGTCACCAGGATAGGTTTCCAGGGAAGATTATATGCTTTGAAGATTTGTAATATATAAATATCCCTTGACACAGCACACACACTATGGCCTGGTTCATTTAAACGTCCACAGAGCAACCCCCATTGTCCTACAGAATTCAGTGTGACAGTGACAGGTAGAATTAATCAGATCTTCAGAGCATTCCTCATTTTGAAATGAAAGTTAGTGATAAAGGACATTCAGGATGGCCCACCCCGTACACAGGTCCCTGTGCTCCACATTTTAGCCATTTTGCTTCCAGAGGTGTGATTCCTCTGTGCTGGGCTTCTCCCACTTAACACTTAGCTCTCAGTGACTCCAGGGAGCCAGAAAGATGACTAGGGATAGGTAAGATGGTGGTTTAGGTTAGCCCTGAGTTCCAGTGGTCTTCAGTGGGAAGCTATCCATGAAATTTGATAGTAATAATTCCCCTGTGGATGAAATATGAGCCTGAGTTTCTTTAATGCACAAATAGCTATTGGTCACAAATTAAATTGTTTCAAATTCCCATCACTGTAACAGACCAGCCTGCTTTTTGTCTTGTGGAGTATTTCATAGTAGTTGTAGTCAGACACATGCTGCTGGGATGAATCTCCAAAAACCAGGCACAGTTATGGGAGGAAAGGATTTATTGAAGTCACTGACCCAGGGGAAGTTCCATAACAGAAAAAGAAGCTGGACCCTTTCTTAGGTCCAAGCAAAGAGAGAAACCCATCTCCAACACCACACACCCACCAAGAAAATAGGTAGAAGAGGAAGAGAGGAGATTTTTCCTCCCCCTTTAGTCTTAAGGTGGGATCTTGCAACCCTTTCCAAGATTTATTGACTCCCTGTCTCTAGAATTTCCTTCCTGTACTGCCCTCCCAGGAAGGAACCTTTGTTTCTAGCTTTCCTGAGCCTTCTTATATCCTGCCCTCTACTGAGAGGGCTGTCTTCCTGTAAACAAACTAAGAGACCTACCCAAGATTACTAAAAAGGTCAAGTTGACAACAAAACTTAATCATCAAAAGTCAACCCCCTTGTCAGCTTTACATCAAACCATATCTTCTTACATCACACTTAATTTCTTAATAAAGGCAGCAACAAGATCATAATTCTACCTAACATGATATAACCATCCCACGTACAACCAGAAACACATAATCTCCCCAAAATACAAGGCAAGGTCTCTTAAGTGTGAGTTTTGTAAAGTCAAAACTAGTTACATGCTTTCAGCACAGAGTATACATTTTCAGTTGCTTTGGGGCAAAACAATGACAGACAGGATCAATGAAAACTCAACAATCATCAAGCAAACATTAAATAGGTGCAGTTCAAGTCCAATATCACAACCAGTCTCCAGATTTTCCAATTTCGCCCCTCCAGCCTGGCTGAGCACTTTATGCTTGCTTTAGAACAGTTCTGTTAAATCCAAAATTTCTGGGTCTCCGTTGCAAACTACAGTCTATCTTTCCAAAGTCATCACTGGCTGATCAGGGACTTCACTTCCTGTTCTATCTGAAAATTTTTGGGTCTTCGTTGTGAACCACTGTCCATCTTCCAATGGCTTCATTAGCATATTGGGAACTTTACACCCTTTTTCATATGCCACATCTCAGAAACAGCTCCTAGAACCCTGTGTACTTCATGACCCTCTCTATACATGCATTACACCACATCTCAGCATCAACTCCTGGAACCATGTACATTTCATGATACACTTCATGATCCACTTCATGCATGCATTTCTTGTGCTTCAAAAAGCAATACTAGGTATGCAGGACACAGCCATGTTGTCAATTCAGAGATGAAATAAACTGTGATCTTGAAGAGCAAATTCCTTCCTCTCAGGTATCTCTTTCAAAAAGAGTTTGCACAGTCCTTAATTCAGTCCTTCAGGACATCCTTTCTATTGTTTTAATGTAAACAGTTGGGCTATCTTCTTTAGGATGTTAATGTGTTTACAATAACAGCTTCAGTAACCTAAAGCCAGTCTTTGTACCAATAAGTTAAACTTGCTTATTTTTTTTTCCAATTTTAAATTGTGAATTCTAAGTTTCATATCATTAGCCAAACACATCACTACGTTACTTAAATTCAGCCTTATCAAACTCTCTGGGCATGGGGCATTAGAATGAAGCCAACTCTTATTCCAGTAACACAGTTCTAATAATGTTTTATGCAGTCTCTCCTTCCCTTGAGAAAGTTCATAAGCCACACCTACAAATTCAGTTCTCTTTCCATTTAGCATTTTCAAACTCTCACCAGAATGGTCCATAAAACATGGCTCAATGCTCTGGAAGCATCTTCAGTTGCAAATTCCAAATCCATGTCCATTCCTATAGCACACAAGTTCCAGAAAAAATAAAATCCACATAGTCAGATTCATCTCAGCTATATTACCCCAGGTCCTGGTACCAATTTCCGTATTAGTCAAAGTTCTCTAGAGGAAACAGAGTTGATAGAATGGATTGTAGTAAAATGGAATTTATTGGGGTAGTTTATGACAGTCCAACAATAGCAGTCTGCAGGCCCACAGGTGAAGGAACCAGTAGTTGTTCAGTCCACGTGGCTGGATGTCTCAGCAGTCCCAATCCAGCACTGAAAGTCTGAAAGCTTCCTGGTCTTCAGTCCACAATGTAAGTCTGAGGAAACTGGGTTCCAATGTTGAAGAAGGGTAAAGAGAAGGATTTGAGTGCAAGTTATGACAAGTACCAGCAGGTGGCAGGAGGAAGGAAGGAACTTCCCCTCCCCTCAAACTTCCTTCTATCCAGTCCCTTTCTGTGAGGCCTGTTCACTCTGGGTAAAGGGCTCACTCTGGAGGAGGGATGGACCTCTTCCTTTTGTTAATTGTTCCTGTAGGCAAGCTCAGAGACTCACCCAAAATTACTAAAAAGGTCAAGTTGACAACAAAATCATCATAGTAGTCTTAAGTGTGAGATAATAGAGCCAACCCAAAGGTCTATTACCATTTATTTTAACCAAACTAACATCTTTCATGTTTGTTTCATTTTATAAAACTGCA
>PVHP010026218.1:0-24744 GCA_004024765.1 Zapus hudsonius
TTTTTGACCTCATTATTTATATTAAATTTTAAAAGTAATGTTAATATATATTTACACATTAACACGAGAATCGCATAATGAGAAACATGATCTAAATTTTAAAACAGCCTATTTTATCATCAAATACCCAAACACTGTTAGTTATTTTGACTATAGTTAATAAAATGGAGTATCAAGTTATCAGGGAGAAACTCTGGAACTGAATAGAGTAATTTAATAAGACACCAGAATCACAGGTGTCCTTAAAGAATCATATTTTTCCCAAATAAAAATGTGGTAGGGAAAAATTTAAAAATGTAATTAAAGGAAGACAGCAAAGCCCAACCCTGGTTTTGGCATTGTTTCTGCATCTGCCCCATTTTGACACTTGCTTTTCTCTATTTTCTATACAATAATTTATTTTTCAATCTGGAATATGGAGACAGGGACAATAGCCAATGGAGTACTGAGCATTCAGTACTCAAAGGAGGTTCGGTGCCATCCTCTATCAGCGCAAGACATTTTCTCCTTGTCATCTTTGAAGCTCTGACAGTCAATGCAGGACACAGGAAGGCTGCCAGCCATACTGCCAGACCCGGCTGAGACTGCTTGGGAATTTCCCACCTCTTCCATTAAGGATACTGACCTTCTCGGCTCTTCTGTGGCTTATTGGCAGAAGCTCTTAGTAATTTAATGTGGGTTTCTGTAATCTACAAACAGTTGCTACTTAGCAATTGGCCTAATGCTGCTCTAGAAGATGGCAAAATAATTCCAAGATAATTAGCAAATTCTTCCTTGATGAAATTATGGATAATTTTAGTTCTTACACGCTTTTCTGTGTATCCATCTATCTATCCATCCACCCACATATCCATCCATCCATTTATCCACCCATCATGCATCTCTTTACTAAATATTAGTAACAGGAATAAGTTTTTATTGAATTTGATAAGCTTTTGGGTCTTTTCACATAAACTAATCTTTCAGACTGAAACAACATATTTTAATATCTAGCAGACAAAAAGCAACATGGCTAACCTATTACTTTGTACAAAGTGTCATCTACTAAATACTCTGGATCCATCCAAACTCTTTGCACACTTTCTTTCTAGCTGTACCAGACACTCGTTCTCACGTCTTCCTATATTCTATATTCTAGCACTTCCTGTCACCTCTGGCGCACAATACTTGTGGAGCTCTCCCCACATCTTCAAGGTTTCGGTGGGAGCATCAGTTCCCAGTCGCCTTTCTTGAGTCGAAGCATGTTTAGAGATACTTTCTCCTCACTGTGATGGAAGCACCTCAGAATTTCCAGCAGGATAGTTTTCATCTCATAAGCACTGATCTCTCTCCATTCCTCTCAAGGTATGTCCAGATGCCATACCTCATACAACTTAGATCCCCAGTGGCCAAAACATGTCTTTAAGAGAGTGAATAATTTTCTTTTATTAAATGTTGTAAAATGTTCAGAGGAAAGGAAAACACAGTGTTCCTTTTAATAATTCAAAGCAGTTTCAACCAAAGTCTGAGCCAGCTGGTAAATTATAGAACCAGAGAACTGAGCAAAACTTCCACTTTTGTTAATGTCCACTGCTTCTGGAAGAGACAAGTGGCTGCTTTTGTAGCCCAAAGTAACCTCTTCTTAATATACATTGTAGGTTGTTTTTTTTTAAATTTTAAGTATAATCCCAGGGAGAGGAATGGGAGCAAGACTCATATGTTCATTTTATTTTATTTTATTTTTTATCTTGCAGTTTGATGGAAGAGTTTCTCCCACTAAGGAACATAGAGGCATGGTGGATTTCAGAAGCAGGACATAAAGGAGACCCACGGAGACCATGGAATGCAACAAGCTCACATATAGCCCTTGTGACTTAGAATCAGGAAAGCTTCAAAGGTGTTTTTATTTTCTGTGAACATTAATAAGAATTCAAAGGCTTTCAGAGAAAAATGCGAGACATAAAACACCCCCCCCAATAAGAAGTTGCAGAGCATGTTTCTCATGCGGCAAAGACTTAGGTTCATAGTGTAATGTATGGGCTTGAAGGACACCACAGAGGGAATGAAGGCATCTCTCCTTTCCCTGAGGTCATAGAGTGAGGTCACCTTGGACATACCCAAGGTGAACTAAGTAAATGATATTTCAATAGGAGGTAATTAATGTATAATTTCTTGTTTCTATGAGGATGATATTAAGTTGTATTTATTATTTTTAGCAATTATTTTAGTTATTTCCAAGGAGAGAGAGAGAGAGAGAGAGAGAGAGAGAGAGAGAGAGAGAGAGAGAGATTGGGCACACCAGGGCCTTAAGCCACTGCAAACGAACTCTAGATGCATGTAACAAATTGTGCATCTGGCTTTATGTGGGTACTGGGGAATCAAACCAGGGTTGATAGGCTTTGCAGGCAAACAGACACCTTAACCACTTAGCCATCTCTTCAGCCCAAGTGCTGTTTATTTTAACTACTGCTTCTTTTCTTTTCATTTTATGTACTCTCCATGTGTGGACATGTCCCCTCCCTAGGGACAGTTCTTTGTGTAGATCTGTCAACTGGAAAGAACAGGTTCTTTGCTAAAGAGGCCATCAAACCTTGGTAGAAATTTGAGAATCAGCTATGGGGCTTGGAGATTATCTTCTCCCTTGACTGTTCTCACACACAGTAGGTCTGAAATGCAATGATTTCCCCTAGGGACACTCCAAGTTGAGAATCACTAGGAAAAGGAACATGCATGTGAATCGATTGCAAATAATATCTTTTCAAATGAGGGTGGTCCCATTGGAGCAGACGCAGCTTTCTTCCCCCAAATGATTTAAGCCTTTACAGAATTGAATGCATTGATTGATTCTGTTAAGTGGCTCCTCAGGAAATGAGGACTCAACTCCTGCTTTGCCATTGGCAGGAGCTATGTACCACATATATAACTGGACCATGTAAAAGACTTATTGGAAATAGGAGATGTGGTTGCTTTTATTCCCCTCTGTTTATAGACACTATATATAGTTTTGATCATCAGCAGCTACTAATCAATATCATCCTCAAATAGACATGCAGAGAGAAGGTATCTACTTCTAGAGCTGAATATTAAAGTCTGATCCATCAGGGCATAAGTGCTGTGGTGAGTTTTATATGTGTTCCTCTCTCTGTTCTCTGGAAAGAGCCATGAATTCATCAGCAGGCATATGAATCATGCCAGTGAGGTCATGCTTCTTCCCACCTATGTACACACTTTATACTTGCCTGGATGGTAAATCTCCCCTCCCTTCCTCCCTTCCCCTCTTTCCCTCCTCCGCCTCTCTCTCTCTCTCTCTCTCTCTCTCTCTCTCTCTCTCTCTCTCTCTCTTTCTCTTTCTCTCTCTCTCACACACACAACCTCATCTTTAGATTTTTGTTGAACTTCTTTTCTCTTTTTGTAAAACAATAAACAACACAACTGGAAAAGGAATTTGAAGAAAATATATTTTTTTTTTTCCGTCTCCTCTCTGGCTGCCTCCCAACAAACTCAGCTATGCAGTTCTGGGTTCTGTCTGACACATTGTAACTACTGACATTTAGCAGATGCTTCTGGAAGAGATGGGGGAGGGTGAAGGTGAAGCAGGGGTGTGATATAAGTAATTAAATTAACGGTGTCTCAATTATCAAGATGTTCCCACAGTGTCCCCTTCTGTTAGCAAATCTGGAGCAGGAAGACTGTATTCTTGAAAGAAAAGGTTGATGGAGATGATGCAGAGGTTTGGTTCTATGATAGAATGAAATTAGAAAATTAGACTGGACTTCTTAGAGGTCTACTTTCCTTGCTAAGAGGGCACATACTCTAAACTCTATGAGAAAGCATTCATCCATTCCCCACTTCCAGCCCATTGTCATGGCAGATTTGAACTTTCATGCTAATGTATACACACTTCCCTTCCTCTATGGATCTCACACATCAATGACGCTTAGTAAAGTGCAAAGAAGTTCACACTTCATTGTACAGGTCAAAAATTTCATTTCTTTAGTTCAGTAGGAGTAACTGTAGCCTAGGGAGTAGATCACATTGCAGCTACATGGAATGGAGAAAAGTCGCCTTTAATCTTGCTGACCCTTTGCACATATATAATATAGATTTGGAAGTAATTAATTGCTTGCCAATTCCCATGGCTTTGACTCGAAGTAGAGAAGATGAATATTCATTGGCTCTTTCAGGGCAAGTGTGTGAACAATCAAAGTGGAGACAAGAGCTGTCTTGTTTAGTAATGCAGGCTATTCCAGGTCTGTAGAGAGCAACAGCCTTCTATCCCTTCCTTCTCCGCCGTCTTCCAGGGCATTCTGCATATGTGTGTTTGATTTAAGTGAGCCAAAGAGATTGTGGGGTATCATTTCAATACAATAATGATTTTCTCCAAGGGATTGGATGTTTTTATAAGGGTGTGCCTTAATTTTCTTTTATTTTGGTTTAAACTAAGCTATTTTACAACTCTGCTGAGTCAATTTGTAAAAAACTAAGTGTAATGCTAATAACTGCGGCCTGTAGGAAAGCAGGCTGTGTGTGGTGTAGGCAGTTGAATACCCAACTGTGGATATTGGATTCTAATTCATTTTATTAGTGATGTATCTGTTTCAGCTTTCTTCACAGGACTATAAATGCTTAGTGTTTTCAGTTCCCTTTGATGCACCTATAACATGTACTATTTGCCTCATTAATTTATAAAGTAATAAAATTGTTGGTATTTTCCTCTTTATCAGTGCTATGCTTATATAGCCTTTAAAAAGAATTATTTCCCCACATTTTAAATGAATGACCCACCCCTTTTCTTAATTAGTAATTACTGTTACTTGCAGTAACACTGAGTTTTGTCTATTGTACAGAACACCTTTCCTTGCTTTTATTTATTTTTCCAAGTGAGGCAATGTTCCCGATCAAACAAGCTGTAATAAGAAAGTTGTTTTGAGATTTTAAGGTTAGAATAAATAGAACCATATTAATGTAATAATGAAACATTCTTTTTGAAAGCACTGTATATCTGTTAGTGCTTTTTAATGAATGGAACTGAATAGTATCAAGAAGAAAGTCATTAAGTTCTGATGGCTTCCTTCTCTAGTGAAGCTATCCCTACCACAGCATTGATTTGTTTGTTAAGACAGTGACCTGGAGTTTTATTGCCTTTAGTTTAACTAGGAGTGCAGAATGTGTGATTCTAATTATTTGGTGACTTCTTCAGCATTTTCTCTGTGTCCAAGGCTCCCACATTACACCATTACAAAATTGTTACGATTTCCAACCCACTTTTTTTTATTTCATGTTTTTGCAGCTTTAGTTTCAAAGGAAATGACATCAGAAACCCCAGGACAGAAGGAGAACAGATGCTGCCATACAATAGGCTGTGTGTCCACATCATGAGGCAGTGTGTCCTGGCCACATCCTCAGGGCCTCGCTATGTCTGGGTCCTAACTGCAGAAGACCCAGCAATCTGAAAGAGACACCAGAGCAAATGTCCAGGGGTCTGGACATGCTGCATAAGAACATTAAAGACCTTTGTTATTCTGGCCTCTGAAGATCAAAATACCTCTTAAGACAAATGGTTCTTTCTGTTGTGAAGTTGAGGGCAGAGGTTGCTTGGAATCAGTGTAGGTCCAAATAAGGAGAACTTTTAATTTAATTAATAGTATTCTCAGGGGAATATTTAAAGGAGACGGCTTAGAGCAATACATTTTCTTTGGTCTCTTTATGTGTTGTCGATGATGGCATTTAATAGTTCAGATGATGGGGTTGGGGTGGGGAGATGGCTCCATAGGTAAAATGGTTTCCGTGAAAGCATATGGACCTGAATTTGAAATTTCAAAACCCATGTAAAATGCCAGGAGTGGTAGCTGGCACATGCCAGTAATCCTAGTGCTAGGGATGTAGACAGAGGTTGCCCCCAGGGCCTGCTGGCTAGTCTAGAAGTATCAGTGAGCTCCAGGTGTAGCAAGAGACACCACCTCAGAGAATATGGTGACAGTTTAGAGAGATGGCTCAGTGGATAAAGCACTGGCCTCACAAGCGTGAGTATTTGAGTTTGGATCCCCAGGCCATATGTAAAAGCCAAAAGGTGTGGCATACTTCTATAATTCTGGCTTATACATGGTGAGGCAGGAGAGACATTGGAGGGTGTCCCTGAAGCTCATGGGCCAGTTACTGCAGGGAACTCAGCTGTGATCATTTACAGTGAGATCCTTTCTCAACCGAGGTTGAAGGCGAGACCTAGCCCACATGTTACCCTCTGACATGACTATAGCCCACTACACTATGCACTTGGGCACACACTCAAAATAAAAAAATATATTGTCATTGTGACCCTTATGGGCCATTTTTACAAACCCAGGTTTCTTAAGAAAACCATGCAATGGGGACTCTAACAGTGTCCACTCTGAGTCACTAAAGTGGGGTATATCAGTACCTGCTGAGGATGCCTCACTTTATTTGAATGGGGACATGCCCTTCAGCCAAGCAGGGGGAGCCTTGATACAGTGGGGGGATCCCACACACAAGTTGAGAAGAGGACCCTCCCCTCCAATCTGTCCTGGTCAGATTCATTGTAACATACAAAAGACCTAAGTAGAAAGCTAAAACATTCACAAAAGAATATTAAAAACACAGCTACCACTTTAAAAAGTTATTTCACAGACACAATATGTCTCCTCCAAGTTGCTGTCCAGTATTCCACATGCTTATTCTGCATTTTAGTTATTGTCTCACTGGAGAGCGGCCACACTGAGCCCATCAGCCCCAGGAGGTGAGCCAGGTAGGTCTGGAAACACTGATCTCAGAAGCTCCCTGCTTCCCTGCCTGCAAAAGACATCGGGTGTTCAGCAAAGGTAGCCTAATATGTTGAGAGAGGACAGAGCCTAATAATACAGAGGTTTTTTCTCTTTTGGAATGTGCTGGCCACATTGTAGTTAGCTGTTGATAATCCCTCAAACGATCCCAAATACCAATTGTGTTTCCAGCTTCATGCTTTCACTGGCATGATGTCCTGGAAAATACTTGAACTTGCTAAGTTTCTTGTGTTTGTAAAGTGGCAAGGAGATTAGTAATAAGTCTCATATGGTTGCAAAGATTAATGGGACAACATGCATGCATGTGTTTTGCAAGCTGTTAAGCACTGTGCACATGTGTATGAATTAATAGCTTTTCTCTTCTTTATTTCTCCTTCATAACTCATTCCAGGATGCTCTGCATAGAAAATGGGAAATGAGAAAAAGCTGACCATGTGTTCTAAACCAGTTAGTTGATTTTACAAACAGGATCCGGGACTGACTGGGAACTGCTGTGTGTGAAAACTGCAGATACTGAGATGATGTCTTTGTGATGTTAATCGCACATGTTGTTTGTGTGGAGAGAGTTCCTAATTAATAACAGAAGCTGGAGCAGCGGCCGGTGAGGGTGGCCTCTAATAATCATCCCCAAGGAATGCGAGGCAGGCAGGATTAGACTCCGAAAACTTCTCCAGCGCTCCATCTAGAAGAGAACAGGGCAAGGACAATAGCAGCCTGGAGCTATACAGCTGGAACCCCAGCTCTGCTTCTCTGTCTACAACATGTCACTGACATTTATTTTACACAGGATAAGCCTTCTAGAATATTGCCAGGGTTTTGTTTTGCTTTCATAAGGTTAAAACACCTTCCTCCCTGTGGTTCTCCTTTACCTTATCCTTTTGAAAGACTCACATTAAAATCAATATTGTTACTCCATGACAGCCTCATTCCATTCTGAGAAGTAAAAGGTAGGAACAGTATTATGGCTTCCTGAATCAGTCCTTCTCACCCTCATCTCTCCTTTTCTCCCTTCCCTCTCTCCCTCCTCCTTTCTTCCTTTCACATGTTTTTTTTTTCTCTCCTGAATAAACTACAAGTTATTGCAAGTATATCTTCCAGCTTCTGATTCTCTCATAGACAGCTTTAGTTTTTATGATTAAGAGTCCTTAAACTCCACTGGAGGATGCAAGTCTCCTGTTACCAACCCTCCATGAACCACACTGGGTATTTCTACTACGACCTCCATGTCCTGTCCTGTTTCATATATACTTTCTGTGTCATCAAAACTTGTCTGGCAAGAGTCATTGTGAAAACTAAGGATGCTGTGGCACACAGGAGAGACCAAGAAGAAAAACACCTTTGATCTAGCGAGAAAGCATATTTCTCACTCACCGTGGCTGCAATTAATGAGGGAAAGAGAATAAACAGGTCAAGTGTGTTTGTTTCTGTGCACAGAGCTAGGGAATGTTCCTGATGAGTTCAGGGCCACAGAAATTCAGCTCTGAGGGTGGCATCAATTATAAACTCACCTATGGCATATTGTCCCTACAAATTACAACCTGACAGCCAATTCTGTAATGGGATTATGTGAAAGAAGAAGTTAGGAAAATAGAAAAATTACAAAATTATTATTTGTAGGAAGAGAAAAGCAAGAGGTGTAATGTTATGGTGGGTTCAGTGCCTGGTGTGGAATGACGTTATGGATGGAGCTCTTCTGAACTCTGTACCACTTCCTCAAGTCAGAGTTCCTCCTCCTGTTCTAATTCATATTGTCCTGTGATCCAGGTTTCAATTTATTCCAATGACCAGTTGGTTAAAAATCAGTGAGGTGACCATGATTACAGGTATAATTTTCTGTCCTCCTGAGCTAAGTTCAAGAAGGGCTTTTACCCCTGTGGCTAACATGTATTCAATCTGATCCTGGAAAACTTTTAAAACAATACGATTAAGGCAGGGAACTGAGTGGAAGAGGGGGCGGAAAGATTGTGAGAGCTGTGGTGGGGGAGATGGTCCAGAGGCATGGCACCCTTCAGTAACAACACACTTGGGCCAGGAAGACCAGGCTGAGTACTAGGATATCCAGGATCCCTTGTCACAAGGACTAATACAGACAGCCCACGGAGGAGGATATCCAACTGATCAGGGAGGGGGAGGGGGGGAATTGGGGAATTTGGAATAACAACTCATGATTTGCCCACTAAATAATATAACTCATTATGGACAATAAATTTATATTAAAAAAAAAAACAATACGATTGCACTTATACCAGTGTCAATAGCCAAGGCTTACTTCTGTCAAAAACACTCTCAGAGTCTTCCAAATAATGCATCTCATCGTGTGTGATGGACATTGATTCTGTGAGATAGGATGAGGGCTGGGAGAGGCCAAAGTATGAATAATTACAAGTTCAGTGTTACATACAATGTATTATCCATGGGACTGAACCAGGTATGAGCAGATGAGAACAGCAACAGAGCTTTACAAGATGTGACCAAGAATAATTCAAGGTGGTAAGAAATAGCCCATCATTGGGCGGAAGCAGACAATAGGTCTGGCTTGAACTTCAATGGTTGGCTAGTTTAACTAGGCAGACCATTTTAATTTTCCTGACTCTCTTTCCTTATTTCCATCACTCCATTTTCTGGTCTAAAGTCTTCCAGGGTCATAGCAGCAACATCAGAATTCAGGGATAAAGGAAGAGCATTCCATTAATGTTGGTGATAGCCTCAGATTTTTTTAATAATTTATTTTTCATTTTAAAGCAGAGAGATACAGGAAGAGCATTCCATTAATATCAGTGATAGCCTCAGTTTTTTTAAAAATATTTTATTTATTCATTTTAAAGCAGTGAGATAGAGAGAGATAGAGAGAGAGAAAGAGAGATAGAGAGAGAGAAAGAAAGAGAGAGAAAGAGAGAGAGAGAGAGAGAGAGAGAGAGAGAGAGAGAGAGAGAGAGAGAGAACACCAGGGCCACCACCTTGTGGGTCTGGCTTATGTGGGTCCTGGGGAATTGAACCCATGGCCTTAGGCACTGGAGGCAAGTGCCTTAGCCACTGAGCCATCTCACCAGCCCTCAGTTTTTTAAGACCCTCTATTCTGTGAAAATTAATCTCTATAAATGCATTCTCCATTTTTCTGTATGATTCAGAAGATCCTAGTAGTTGATAACTTATTAATAATCCCCACTATCTTCTGCCTTTGTAGACACAGCCCTTAGGTCCCTGATTCTTGGTTTGTGTTACTAATTCTCCTGTGTCAAGAAGTTTTCCTGGCTTTCCTCTTGTTTATATACTTCTGTGACTACATTCTTCAGTCTCTTCATTTGTGTTGCATTAATTGGCCTTTCTGTCCACTTTCTAATATCTAAGACCTCTGGGTTGTCTCACCCAGAATTTGAAGAAAGTTACAGTACAACTTTTGGGCCTGCCTGAAGATATTATGTAATATTGAGAAAACATGTTTATACCAATCATTGTAATGAGACAGTATAAATAAAGTGTATGAAACTGTCCAAGAGACTATAAACTTGAAGCCTCCAAAGATGTTTGTTTATTATATGGAAGAAATAACATAGGAATAATGTTTTGAGATAAGTGTAGAAATGGGTATATATAATGCTATTTATAGACAAAATTTTACAAAACTGAACAAGACCTTAATAAAATATGAATTATTTATGAGAAATCTTACAGAAAAAAATAGGATAAAATTCTTTTAATGTGTTATATGGACACCAGATTTCTTGCTGAAAGAATGTATTTGCCATGATTTATGGTGTGTGTGTGTGTGTGTGTGTGTGTGTGTGTATGTGTGTGTGTGTATGCTCCTTTACAATGGAAACTGTTCATACATGATACTTGGAAACATTTTTTTCAATATTTTCATTTATTTATTTACAAGCAGTATGGTACAGACAGAGACAGAGACAGAGAAAGAGAATATGGGCATACTAGGACCTCTAGCCCCTGAAAACAAACTCCAGAAGCCTGAGCCACTTTTGTGCATCTGGCTTACATGGGTACTGAGGAATGGAATCCAGATCCTTAGGCTCTGGTGGCATCTCTCCATCCCTGGAAAATTTTAATGTAAAAGAAAATTCTACACAAGAAACTTCATCAAGGCTTTGCCAAAGGGTTTTTGAGGTATGTCATGGTTTGATCCAGGTGTCCCCCACAAACAAATGAATGTGTTCTGGGTAATTGATCCTCAGCTGATGGCAAATTGGATTTTACAACCTCACTGGAGCTGTGTTGTTGGAGGCAGGCTTATGGGGTCATAAGCCAGCTTCCCCTTGCCAGAGTTTGGCACACCTTCCTGCCGCTGTTTGCAGTGCTGTGGCAGAGGTGATGTCCACCCCTCTGCTCATGCCATCGTTTTCCCTGCCAGGATGGAGTCTCCCCCTTGAGTCTGTAAGCCTAATAAACCCATTCCTCCACAAGCCGCTTTTGCTTAGGTTCTTTCTGCGCAGTAGCTAGAAAGCTGACCACAACAAGGTATAATTCATATAAAATAAAATATCCCCATGTTAAGTGTGAAGTTAGATGAACACCAGTGATGAAACAAAAATGCTCTAATTAAACTATCATATTATATAGCTATAGGATTTCATTTTTAATAAGATTATAAAAGGTAACCCTTCTATAATCTTATTAAAATCTATAAAATCCCAGTTTTCTGAAAGTTTTTATGGAAGCCATAAAAACTGATTTTTGAACATATATTTTGACAACTATGGGATATAGGTAGGTATATGTAACACTATATGATTTTTATATTCTGTTAGTTAAGTTCAATTTGCTAAATTTTTACTTAGTCTTTATTTAGTCTCTGTATCAGATAATGTAATTTTAATAAAATGACTTGGGAGATATATGGGTTGAATTTTTTGTGCCTTCAAAAGTCATCTGGTAGGAATGGAGAGATAGCTTAGTCAGTAAAATGTTGGCTTCACCAACAGAAGGACCCGAGGACCTGAGTTAGACCCCCAGCACTCATGTGAAATGCCAGTCATAGCGGCATGTGCTGGAGACAGAAGCTATCTGGGGCTCATTGGCCAGCTAGTCTAGCCTAATTTTTTGAGCTAAAGGCCAATAAGAGATATGGATGACATTCCTAAGAAATGACACCAAGGATGTCCTCTGTCCCTCACACCCATGGGTGCATGCAGAGGTATATGTATCTGAACATGTGCATACATAAGAAAATCACCTGTATAGGTTTCAGGTCTGAATCAGATGGCATTTGGGGATGAGGTCTTTGGAAGGTGATTAGGATTAAATGAGCTCATGAGGGCTGAGGCCCTCATATGGAATTCCTGCCTCCCTCTACAGGATCAGATAGCTATCAGAGAAGAGCTTTCATGTTTCATTTCCTTTCTCTTAACACGCACAAAAGCAGGATGGCATCCACCTGTAAGCCAAGAGGAGACTTCAGAATAAAAACCTAGCTGGCCCCTTGATCTTGGAGTTTCTATTGTTCAGAATAAGGTTAAATAAATGTTTTCTGCTTAAGTCATCCAGTCTAAGGCATTTTGGTATAGTGACCATATTAATTAACTTTCTTCTTGCTGTGACAAAAGCAAATTAATGAGAATGTTCCCCCCCCCTTTTGTTGGAGATTACAGTTCATCATGGAGGACAAGTGTGAAGGCACAGCATGCGGTAGCTACATGAACCTGTCTGTGCCAGGTGTCAGGAAGCAGAAGGACCCATGCTGCTGTTTAGCTTGCTTTCTCCTTTCATTCAGTCCACAAGGCACTGTTAACATAGGTTCTCTGACCTCAATTCATCTAATCTAGCAAATCCCTTACAGATATGCTAAGAGACTCGTTTTCATAGTAAACCTTGATCCTGTCTAGTCGACAACAAGAGGTTAACCTCTACAGTAGCCAAAGCAAATTAAGAGAAGGACTTCTTTCCAATTTGACTTTCTGGGTGTTGTTTCTTCCTGAAGTGTTTTGTTGACTGTTCCTCTGACACTCTCCAAATCTGAAATGCTAGACTCTTACTGTATTTTTTTTTCTCACCAACTTTAACTTCTTTTGTACACACTGAGATTTTATTCTGTAGATTAGCATTTATAATGTGTGCCTTTCAGAGATTTTTGTCCTTATCACCAAAATAGATGATTTTATGCTTAAGTAATAAAAATATAACATTCATTGACATACTTTTAATATTTGTAGAATCTTCAGAAATATCTTGTCTGTCATTTATGATGTATTTTTCCTTTTTTTTGCCAAGCAGCATGAATGGAGATTTATCAGGCTTTTTACCCTAAGAAATAGCTTTGGCTTTATTGATTTTTCTTATTATGTGCTTTCTATTTTATTGATTGCCACTCCTGATTTTATTTTCTCTTTACCACTTATGTGAGTTTGATTTGTTCTCCTTTTTGAAGTTTTTTTTTTTTTTAAATTGAGGCAAAGTCATGGATTTTCTATTTTTCTTCTGATCTAATTCAGGTAGGTCGTGACATATTGTCTCTCCATCCATAAGTACTGCTTTTAGTGGTACATCTGAAAGTTTTCTCTATGCTGTTTTTATTTTAATTTCATTCAAAAAATTCTTCCAATTTCTCATCTGACTTTTATTTTGCCAACGAATTACATAGTTTGCAAAACTTGAGGACTTTTGAAATATATTTCTGATATATATTTATAATTTCCTTTTTATCAGAGAACACATATTAAACAAGTCAAATTCTTTAAATATGTGGATAGAGCATGCTTATTGTAAATACCCTGTGTGCTCTTGTGGAGAGATGGGTTCTCTCCTGCTTCAGGGCAATGTGTTTGCCATCATTTGGCTGATGCTTGGGTTTTACCCCTTAAGGATTCATGTGTTGAAAACTTGGTCCATAGTGTGGTATTGTATACCAATTTTTTTTCTGAATCAAAACATTCCTTTCTGTGGGGAGGAAGGAAGGACCAGGGTCTCAAGAAGTCAACAAGTCTGAGAAAAGAAAGGTTGCAATCCCATACCCTTAAGATATATAAAGAGAAAACAACTGCTTAGGAAGAGACTCTCCCACCATTGGCGCGGCCTACAGGTTGGGCAGTGAACTCTTGAGCTGCAGTGAGTCAGCACCTATGCTGGGGAGAGATTTTTGGTGATATAGCTCCCTTTGAGTCACTCATGCTTCTGTAAGTAAACCCCTCACCCTGTTCTGTAAATAGCGGCAATAACATTTGCACATTGGTCTGTCATCTGAGGTCTATCTAGGGTGGAGATGGATGTTCATGTTTCCCCAGTACAAATGTTTTTGTTGACCTACAGTGGTGTTCAAACATGGTGGGGGCACTGAGAAATGGGCTATAAGTACGCCACTGAGAGTGTGCCTCTCAGTATAGATGTAGTTCTCCTGGAACACTGTTTTGCTCCCTTGAAGGGGTAGTTATAGAGGAATGAGCCTGACCCTTTCCTTTTTCTCCAGATTCCTGTCTTTTTATGTGCTGTTTCTTACATATGTTTATACCATGATGTCATTTTCTATGAGGTCCTCAAGGGGGCTGAGCTGATGTCCATGTTGTGCCCTTGACCCTCTGCAGTATGAGCTGAAAATGTCTCTCTTACAAACTACTCAGCCTCAGGAATTTTATATATTAAAAGGAAACTGAATAGTACAATGTTTAATAGCTGTCAGTTGGTTTAAGTTGGTTGATATTGTACAAGTTCATCTATTTCCTTATTTTTTTTTCTATTTGTGTTATGTTAGTTATAGAAATGGAGAGATTAAAAAAACTCTCATGATAATTGTAGAGTTGTCTATTTTCCATTCAGTGGAATAGTTTTTGAATCATACATTTTGAAGCTGATATTATGCACGTAATTAAAACTATTAGGTCCAGGACAAAAATTTACTTTAAGCAATCTTTTTTTTTTCTACCCCTGGTAAACTTTGTCTGAAATAGACTTTAGCTGATATTTACATAGCCACTCTAATCTTCATTTGTCTGGGATTACCATGGCATGAGCATTTACTTATATTTTGTCTTTTATTTGATGAAATTATGTAATTTGCTATTGTGTATTTTTTGACAATTTCTAACTATTAATTGACATAGTAGCCTCACATAGCTGGCATGGTTATTTATTAACTCTGATTTTAAATATATTCCTATTAGTTTTTCATTTATCCTACCTAATCATGATTGTCGTCCCTTTTTCTGACATGATTAGGTTGTATTCATATTTTATTTTTGAATTTTCTCATTTATATTCTACTGTTGGACATAATTCACTTTGCTCTTTAAACGTTCATAGTTTAGATTTTTAACTTGTCCAAATCCAATTTAAATGATTTGACATGCTATGTAAAATTTTAAACCATAATATTCTTCTATTTCATTCTTTCTGTTCTTTTTGCTCTTATAGGCATATATTGATATGTATTATAAACCCAGCACTACTTTTCAGTTTGTTTTATTTACAGACTCAGTTATCTTATAAAGAACATACCTTAAAAAGTATTTTCAAAAATATATTTTAAGCCAGGCTTGGTGACACATGCCTTTAATCCCAGCACTTGGGAGACAGAGGTAGGAGGATTATTTTGAGTTTGAGGCCAGCCTGAGATTACATAATGAATTCCAGGTCAGCCTGGGCTAGAGTGAGACCCTACCTTGAAAAAAAAAACAACAACAAAAAATCAGGTTATTTTCTTTTGTTATACTACATTTGTTTGTGCAGGGCCATATTTCATTCATATATATATATATATATATATATATATATACTTCCAATTCTAACTTCTATTTCATTCCTGGGCTCATTCTGAGGGTAGACTTATGACCTAGTTTTTTAATCTTATTTTCTTATAAAGACATGGTGAAATTTAATTTATGGGTACTTTTTTGTTTCTATATACATTATTTAAATTTGTTATTGATACAATTGTGTTGAATATAGCTTAATGGCATGGAATTCAAATTTCAAGTCATTCAGGTAATGTTCAATCTATTTTTCCCTCATTAATGAGCAGAGAACCTGTTTGTATTATGTGCAGTGGTTGATGGCTTAACAAAATTTCCAGTCTATCTGGTGGAGACAAACACTATTCCTTGCCTTGGGTGAGCATAGAATGCTCTCACATCTTATCCTTGTCAGTGCTTTGCTCTGGTTCTTTCTCTAACCATAGTAAGTTTTCTTTCAGGCAGACCTCTGGTCAGTGCTGGTTGAATAGTACAACAGATTCTCTGGAGTTCTCTAGAGTTCTCTGGTCAGCTTTCCTTCTGCATTGTTCCTTCTGAAACAGGAAGCCTGCTCAGATTTTTATGAGTCCTTCTTGCTTATTCCCATAGCCTGGGGATTGAAGGAAGTAACCATTGTGATCACTGTTTGCTCCATGTTGACCTTTGTTGCCTGAAATCTAGTGTCTTGCAAATGATTCTTTCATATCTTTTGTCCATTTGTGATTAATTTCAGTGATCAGTGAAAACGAAGCATTTTACTCTACCTTGTCTCAAAACACATATGTTGAATTTCATTGAGCTTGTCACTGGTGCTTCTGAGGGTGACCCTGCTGGTTAGACAATAAATTGTGATTCTCAATTTTCTATAACTCTAACATGATTTAAGTTGCACATTACTAGCAAAATGATTGGTAAATGCTTTATTTCCACTGATGTATATTGATGCCAACAGAAAGCTTACAAGATGTGTAAAAAATTCTCATGTGTTAATAGAGATCCTTGGTTGGTTATGACTTGCAATAGCTAAATTACTTTAATCTGAACACTGATGATCTGATAAGCCAAGGTGATACTCAGCCCTGAGATCAGGTGACAGACTTTTCTTCTTCATACTTTGATGTTAATTAAATATCAATATGCAGAAGAGGAGCCATATTTGGGAAATCCTCTGATTATAGGAATGCTCTGACCTTGTGGAAGTCATCTCCTGTTGCTCTTCCCAAACTCCAGATTAAGCATGTCTCCCCTCTTAAACTCAAAGCTACTTTAAAGATCATGGAAGAAATGTAATAGGAAGAATAATAAGTCTAATATCAATTGTAAAACAAAAATTCATATTTTAATGTCCAGTTAAAACATGATATATTTCTAATAATATTCACTTAGAATTTCATTTAACATCTTGAATTCCTCAGAGAACTGCAGACTATTTCAGTTAGATTCTTCATCATGTATAATTATCTTATTAACTATAACATGTAATAGTATAGTATAATACAGATGGTATTAGCTATATTATAACATATATGATGTAATATGCTATATTACAACATAAATAAAGAAAGCTAGCCATCTTTGACCTGATAGGCACATTATTTGAATATAATATATATTGATAATTCCTTCACTACATTTTAATCTAATTACATTCTTAGGAATGTAAACTTTTCAGGATTTTTAATCATTTATATTTTGTATGTAACTGTTACATAATACTACAGATCTTATTTCATATCTTTATTATCCAAATAAGATGCAGATCTTTGTACTGTAATTTGTAATGAATACACCAACTATTGATTTACTGTTTTTTTACATGGTAATCTTCAATTATATAGTAATAGCTCATTTGAAAAATTTTAACTGTTGTGCATAGCAGTATAGCAAGTGTCTCTCGGTGACGGAATTATTTTCTTAGGATTAGATTTTAACACTTCCGGTCTTTTTAAATTTTCCTATTCTTTGTTCAATAACTTAGAAAAATCCCATCACCATTAAAGAAGTTATTAGATTACATTATACATATGGCCCAGGAAAAATGTCCCTACTTGCCCTCAAGAGTTTCATCTTCAGGATGTCTCTCCCTTCATTTTAAGTTCCTGTCACTGCCAAGTTCACTGCTTTCTCATCCTGGTTCTGTACCAGTAAGAGTGCTTGACAAAATACCATGTAACAGTAAATACAGAAAGGTCTGTCTATGTATCTACATGTCTCTCTGCTAGGAAAGAGTAATGCTGAATGAGAAGAATAAATGAATTCAGCAATATATATTCTACTACCATTTATGTAAATCAAATACTATTTAGAGATTAGTTTTATCACAAGGACAGGCTTTTAAGAAAAATTACCATAGACTTGGAGATACGTCAAAAGGATGTCAGTGTGACCTTTATTGTCCTGCTATGTAATCTGCCTGGTTCAGACTCTAGGGAGGAAGAACTTAGCTTGATTTACCATTGATCAGAAGCAGGCATTTCACAGTTCTTTACAGTTGGATGGAAATTTGTAGAAAACTAATGAAATAAAAATGACTTTTTTTTTTGTTCCAGAGCAAAGATAAATAGGAAGGTAAAGATTTGATCTTAGAAATCTCACTCCAGTATAATTTAGTTTATCTTTCACTGAATAAATAAATATACATAAATGCCCTTAAATATATTGTGTATGTAGATATAAGTGTATATGCAAGTTTATTTACTATAATCAATTGCTTAAAAATTAATGTTTTAAATAATTTCCTTAAGTTCATTTTAACACAAAACCCCATGAAGAACACCAATAATATTACCAATAATTATAATATTGCATGTATACTTAGAATATGCATAATCATAAGATATATAAAATATTAGAATGTACTTCAGTTATGGGATCCACATAGGAAACATTGATTAAAATGTTGTCTTTCAGGATACTAATTTCACAGAAGTTGTACAAAATAATAATACTCAGGTAAAATATCATGCTACCAAGATCAAAATTGACAGCAACTTTGGGACACATTTGCTTGGCAAAGGCGATGCTGTGTTGGAAACAATTGCATTGAAAGCAACTATTTAACTTTGTGTTATAATAGAACATTTTTTAAATGATTTAGTTCAGGACATTTTGTTCGCTATAACATTCATCTATATAATTTTTTAGGAACAATGCAATGGGAAGCAAGGCAGTAATTTCAGCATGATAGTATTATGATGTATGTACTTAAAGTACATACATATATATTTTAAAAATATGTATTTAGATATTCCTGTCTGGCATGGTGAAGCTGCTTGAACCATTCAAACCTTCTTGCAGAAATTATGAACAAAATATTTGCCCAACTGTTTGAAGGTAAGTGTAGAAAGTAGAAAGGTTGTTCATCTTGAAAAGATGTGCTCACCAGCAATTTTCACAAGTATGTGGCATTCCCCACAGATTAAATAGAATTGGACGACTAGAACTCAAGGTAAAACCCACAGACTCATTGGCTTGACTAGCAGGAGGCATAGTTTATTTCTTTCAGAGCAACTGGAAAATGCAGGTGTGTGTGGGGGGGACTTGATAAAAGGAAATATTCACTTTAAAATGTGTTATACCAAGACATTAGGGCAAGGATAGGGGAGGAAGCCACTAACAGGAATAGTAAAAAGCAACAGGATGAAGTCTGAACAGCAGAGATAAAATTTCAGCTATTGCCCACCTCAGGCTAAGCACAGTTAGGAGAATGACAGTCCCGCCGATTTAATTGCATGCTAGAACCAAAGTCAACAGTCTTCAAAATAATTAAATAAAGAAAAAAAAGAAAAATGAAAGAAACCAATGTATCTGTAACGTCGTCCTCAGAATACTCAGTAGTCAATAAAATCACTAAACGAAGAAATGAAAGAAGATTGTAACTTATTATGCAAACACTCCCAATGTAATAAAGGTGATTGCACATGGGTATTGGAATAGCACAAAAGGATTTCGGTGCAAGTCATATAAACATTTGAAGGACTTGAGAACTGTGAAAAAGATCTGAATGCATAAAATTATAAAGAGCAGCAATGAAATGTAAATTTTATGAAAAGGAAACATGAAAATCCTAGACCTTCCTATTGTAATACCATCATCTGGGAAGCGTTAAGAGACTGTGAGTGTGTCTGTCTTCATATTTAGTAACTGGTGAATGATGGTGGATGCCATCTTAATGGTAAGAAAAAAAGGAAATAGGAGCTGGTTTTGGAGCAGAGATCATAATGTGACTTGAAGAGAAATCTCTCATTGGACAGTGATCATGCGTGGAGGATTCCGAGCGGAGAGCAACCTGTGAACCGCAGACTAGAAAAGATAGATAGAAGTTGTAAAGCAGAATAAGACCAAATGCATATAAAATATCTACTCACTTGTAACCATATTGAAACGAATCCTCTTCTGGGTGTTATCATGATACGTGTTTGCGTTTTGATCTTGTAACAAATATCTCACAGTTTTAGCCTTGGTTTTATATCTAAATATGCTCTCTATTCACCATTGAGCTGTTTACTTTGGCTTATTGTACTGTTATCTGGAATCCTTTCTGGCTGTTTTGCATTGTCTTATTTTCTGTTTATGGATCTTGTAGTTGCTTGTTACTTGAATTTTAGAAAGTCGATCTACTGCTTTTGGACATTAGTGACTGACTGCTCAGCGGAAGATTAAACACTTGGACCACCAGCATTAACAGTAAGAAATGTGTGTTTCTCTGACCTTTCTTTCTTTACAAGAGATTTCACATTTTGCCAGGAGTTTTTCTTTCTTTCAGGAACCCCTGCTTTTAGAAGATGTGTTTTAAGGATCTTTGAGCACATTTATTGAAGTTTTCCTGGTACCTCATGGGACCTTTCATTTGCTGAGCAAGCTTTCCTTTATTTTAAGAAATTAATCATTCATCATACTGCTTTGCCTTTTCAAGGTCTCTTCTCATCGGTTTAAAGGATGATTTCTGTTTCCCTTTCTATCTGTGACCCCCATCTCCTTCCTTTTTAAGACATGTGCTTCCATTTCATTTTCATTTTCCTAATTTTTCCAAGTGTCATTTTCCCATGATTTTAAATTGTACCTTTAACGATGTCTCTTTTCCATTTTATCTCTTCTCACGTGATTTATCTCCTATGAAAAGTCATTTCTCTCCATGTTTTTTTTTTTCTGTGTGTGACTTTTGTTGCTGTCTCAGATCATCCGAGGTAATTCTACATTTAAGAAGCAAAGGTTTCTGTTAGCTCCTGTTTGGGAACTTTCAGTCCATGGTCACTTGGCCCTGTTCTTTGGACCTGTGCTATTTTGAAAGGAGAAGGTCTGTTCACTTCATGGCATCCAGGAAACAGAGAAAAAGATGAGGGGCTACTGGTGAAATATTCACTCCCAGGGTGTAACTTAAATCACCTTCCTTCTTCCTTAGGCTCCACCTTTTAAAGGCTCCACTAGGTTCCAGTAGCTCCATGGGCTGAGATCCAAACTACAGAAATTTCATTTTTTTCCTTCACAGCTTTGAGAGTTACTATTTTTATTTGAAAGGTATGATTTATGTTCTCTTTATGTGAGATGATGCATTATTTTGTTCTTGAATTGATTTTAAGCCTTTCAAATTTCAGTACTTCAAACAACTCTTTTAATTTATAAAAGCTGCTAGGCAATACTTTTATGTGCCTAGACATGTATTTCCTAAATGAAGCCTATTTCTTTTTCTCCCCTTCTCACCTGAGAGTGGTAGCTTTCACTTTTTGCCTGACCACATATCTTGATGCGGACTATTCTTCATGGACGATTCTAAAACTCGCTGGTGGTGACCAGGGATCAGCGTTTGTTGAGCACCATCTCTTTCTCAGAAAACTTTCATTCATATTGTCCCTCATCCCCATCATGCCCCGGGCCAGTGAGAATGCTCCTGGCTTGCAGCAAAGTCATTCACACCCCAGGTATTTTTAAATAAAGATTCTGTGTCCGTTTATCATGGACAGACTCCTCTTCCTGTCTCTCCTGTACTATTCCATATTTCACTGCAGTATCCATTTACTTTTTTTTTCTTACAAATATGGTGTATCTTCAGGTTTTTACATTTGCCCCTCTGCCAAAATGCTCTTGCTGAGCTAATCAGAGGAAGAATGATTAGCCATCCATGCTATTGACATCCATCCTATAAATGCTTGTCAAGTATGTATGTTGCTCTCAGAGGGACAATCAGAACTTCCTTACTCCCATCTCCTCCTTCCAAATGCCCTACTCTGTACTTCTGTTGAAGGGTTAGGTGAGAACATATTCATGTAGAGGTCACATTCATTCAAAAACCAGCTGGTAGGATGGAGCTGATGTGTATGAGGGCCAGCAAGAAGGGCAACAGGAGAGATACGAGAGAGTGTTCTTCATCCACTAGAGTCTGCCTCAGCATCTTCGTGGCTCTCTGGGCATCTTGCATCCACCAGGCTGGATGATCAACACCACGTTCAGAATCAGCACTGTGCTGCATGGCAGTGTCTATTATCTGACTGGAATCCAGTGCCTATCTTTTCTTTTTTTCCTGAAAAAGCTACTGGATTTCGATCTGACCATAATTTAAAACTTGTCCTGTTCCCACATGTTACACATCAATTTCATTCTACATCTTTTTTTTTGGGGGGGGAATGGGTGTATTTTGTGTGTGGTGTGCATGTGTGTATGGGTGATGACATGTGCGTAGGTGTATATGCACGTGCACATAGTGTCTTCCTCAATCCATCTCTACCATATATTTCGCAGATAGGGTCTCTCACGGAACCTGGAGTTCAATTCAGCTGGGTAAGCTTGCCAGAGGGTGCTAGGGATCCCCTGTTTCTGTCTCCTGAGCACTGGGATTTTAGGTATGTGCTACCATGTCCAGCTTTTATGTGGGTCCTGTGGATCTGAATTCAGTTCCTCACGATTGCGTAGTAAGCACTATACCCTCAGCCATCTCCCCAGATTCATCTCATATCTTTTGATGAAAATAACGAAATATGAGATTTTAATTGCAATTTTGGTCTAATATGAGAATATTTTCAAGTGTTCCCCATATATGATGAAACTGTTGAGCTGGGTCTTTGTGGCACCTGCCCATATTCCTTGAGACACTGAGTTAGGGGAATAGTGAGCTGGAGACTAACCTTGGCCAGCTCCAGAATAGCCTGTACCACATAGGGAGACACTGTCTCAAAACAACAACAATAAAACCACTTAAAAATGCCAAGTCAATGCTCCCAACTCTAGGTTTTCCACTGGCCATTTGCCTCAGTACTTGATACAGAGTTTGAGCTACATTACTGCAGCAGGCCTGGGGAAAAATGTGATAAAGGATTTTCTAAAAAGGCTTTCACTTTAAAAACCATTAAGGCTGGGCATGATTCATGGTGCACACCTTTAATCACAACACTTGGGAGGCAGAGGTAGGAGGATCACTGTGAGTTAGCCTACCAGGTTTGCTGACACTGACTCAGGCTAATGAATCTCACACTGCTGACCTAGTAAATTTCAGTAGGAATGGTGGTTGTAATCGTTCAGAATGCTTACCTCTCCTTAGCTGCTGTGCTTTCTGTCTTGAGAGCAGGCTGCATAGAGCAACAATTTATTAGAAGATAATTTGGTGAGCATGAGTCACACTAAAATGAGTTAGCATGGCATCTAGAATGTTTACTGGTTCAGGCCTATTGTCTTCATGCTTCCCTCTCTTTCTCTCTCTCAGTAATAGGCCATCTATCAGGAAGGGGGGTGGTTCATTACAGCCTGGTCAGAGCTGCAACCACTCAGCCAACAAGTTTATCTAATTCTTTCTCATTTGTACTTAGTAAAAAGAAAAAGATACTTTTAAATTTGGTGTATGTTGTAAGCATTGCTAGAATTTCTCTGTTCTGTTCCTTGAAATCATGTGATAAGATTGCTCTATAGCCAATTCTACAGTTAAGCACTACTCCAATTTAATTTGTCTAGTATTTTGAGAATGAAGGCCATTTAGAACTCCTATGTGCCATGAAGTTTTCAGCATTTTATCTTCCCAACATTTTACTGGAGCCAGGTCTCCATCAGCCTGTCGCTGGGTGAGGATAGCTTGGAGAACATTCAATATCATACTCAAATCATAAGCATGATACAAAGTTGGTTGCCATAAATCACTTATATTGGGGATTATGGGCTACAATGGTAAAATTTGGCCCATGCTGATTGCTTCTGGTAGGCAGTGAATTGAGATAGTTTCTCTAATTCAAAGAACATGTTACTGATGTTCAGCACAGATATAGTCATGGAGCCTCATGTGTAAAAAAAAATAAAAGAATCACACAGAAAGTGGCATCTATTAAAAATGATTTGGGGGTACAGAGATCCCCAACGGTTAAGGCACCTGGCTGCAAAGCCTAACATCCTGAGTTTAATTCCCCACTATCCATGTAAAGCCAGATGCAGAAAGTGGCACATGCATCTGGAGTTCTTTTGCAGAGGCTGGAGGCCCTGGAGCACCCATTCTCTCTTTCTCTCTCTGCCTCTGTCTCTGTCTCTCTCTGTCTCTCTCTCTTCTAGAAAACAAACAATGATTTCCCACAATTTTGAAGAGTTGTGAGATAGGGATTAATTCTCAAAATGTCTTTTCAAACTTGTTATAGTCATATATATATATTTTTTTTATTTTTATTTTTTTTAATATATATTTATTGTCCATAATGTGTTACATTATTTAGTGGGCAAACCATGCGTTGTTATCCCGAATTCCCCAATTCCCCCCCTCCCCATCCCTTGTGGCTCCAGGGTATGCCATGTGATACTCATCAGCCTTGTCAGCCCTGCTTTCCATTATTGGATTTAGGAAAAGCTAAAAGGAATTTAAACCAGGAGAAAACCATATCCCAACAACATCACATTACTATAAAATTCACCTGTATCCCTTAGTTTACCTCTGAAACTGATGTCATGGTCATGATGGACTTCTAGCCTCGGTGGAGAGGATGGTCATATTTTGTCTGTGGAGAGGAGAAAGAACTAATTGTTTTCTTATCAGAACTGCAGACTATGGGAGTCACTGGTGCTATTAATGATCTTTTTCTTCCATTTCTGCAAACCTGAGATGATTGAAATTCCTTTGTCATTTGATTATAGCCATGATCATTTGGCCTGCTTTTTGGCTAGCGAGATATGGCAGACTCATGACTCACAGGAAGCACAGGTGTTATCATTGCACATAGAGCTTACTGCCACAGAATCAGGGAAGCCAAAAATAAAATGGTGGAGAGAATTGTGCTGTCAAAAACCTACTTAGATTAAAATAGACTATGACTGAAACTTCAGAGTTTCTGTGG
>PVHP010026219.1:0-27488 GCA_004024765.1 Zapus hudsonius
AGTGAATTCCAGGAAACATTAACAAAAATAAAACTAGATTGGAAATTGGAACTCACCAGAGAAATGGAGACTATGAACAAAAATATAACAGAAACCAAAAATCCCAGAGTTGATAACCTGGAGGACAGAGTCCCAGACCTCAAAGAAAAGACAGAAGAAATTAATAGTGATTCTATAACCTTCAAAAATTCAAAGAATCCTGTGAACAAAAGATGAGGGCTCTATGGGCTACCCTAAAGAGACCAAATATCAGGAACATGGGGATCCCAGAGGAGAAGAAACCCAGGCCAAATGAATAAGAAACATTTTCAACAAAATTATAGAAGAAAATTTTCCTAATCTTATAAGAGAACGGTTGGTTCAGATACAAGAAGCCCACAGAACTCCAAACAGAAACTAACAAAGAAGGAACTCTCCAAGACATATCTTTGTTAAATTGCTAAACCCAGAAAACAAGAATAGAGTGCTCAAGGCAGCAACAGAGAAACAACTCATCACTTGTAAAAGACAAAACCATAAGACTTACCTCAGACTTCTCATTAGAAACCATGAAGGCCATAAGGGCTCTGAACAATGTTCTTAAATACCTAAAGAGTTATGGCTTCCAACCTAGACTACTGTATCTGTCTAAGTCATCCCTCATAATAGATGGAGAATTAAAAGTATTCATGATAAAAACCAGCTCTATGATTATATGAACACAAAGCCAAACTTACAGAGAATACTAAGGGAGATATTCCACACAGAAAAAAAGAGCAACCAACCTCAAGAGTCTGTTAGAATGGGAACATGATAATCAAAGTTATTATGCTAATAGTAATGGGTGAAGCATCAACCCCCATCAATCCTCCTCCATGGCAGGGCTTAAAGTAAAACTTACATTTATAACTCTGAATATAATGGACTTAACTCTTCTATGAAAAGACACAGATTAGCAGGGTAGATCAGAAAAATGGACCCTTTCATCTTCTGCCTTCAAGAAATGGACATCACCTCTAAAGACAGAAATCTCCTTAGGGTAAAAGGATGGAAAACAATCTTACAAGCAAATGGAAATAAAAACTAGTAGGTGTGACTACATTAATAGCTGACAAAATAGACTTTAAACCAAAATTAAGTAAAAAGGACAATTATGATCAATTCTTACTCATCAAGGGAATGATCCAACAAGAAAATATTACTATCAGAAATATGTATGCATCAAATATAGGTGAACCACATTTCATAAAGCAAAACTAACTCAAAAATAAAGAAATAAACTACAATTCCATCATAATAGATTTTAATATGGAATTTTACTCAGCTGAAAGGAAAAATGACATAATGAAATTTAAAGAAAAGTGGACAGACTTGGAGCAGACCATACTTAGCTAACTCACACAAGAGCAGAGAGACAAATGCAGCATATTCTTCCTCATATGTGGTTCTTTTTTTAAAATTTTCATATGCAGTTCTTAACCAGGGTAAGCTTAAACTCTAAGCAAACCTGATAGGTGAACTGAGAGACTGCAAAAGAGGATGGAAGACATTGGGGGGAGGGAAATGGGACACTGGGGAGACATATAATGAGCTAAACCAATAAGGAATCAATAACTTAAATTCCTTACTTTTATACAATAAGCTTCTGAAGAAGCTGAGGGCATCACCTTGTAAGAGGGGCCATGATTACAGCACAAGAAGAAGCCTAGCCCCATGAAAAAATTGCTCAGGCCTGCAACTCCCTGTCCTGTTCATTGGTTCCTTCCACACTGAGCTTTTGATCAAAGAGACCCATGAGGTCCCCAAAACAAGACAGGCTTTTGTCAAAGCTCTTGAATACATCTTGTGGGTAGATGCCAAGGAGAGGGATATATGGGTCTGTTGGTAGTTCTGTGTTCATTCTCTTCAAGAGCCTCCACACTGCTTTCCAAAGTGGTTGAACAAGCTTGCAATCCCACCAGCAGTGAATGAAGGTTCCTTTTTCCCCACATCCTCTCCAGCAATTATTGTTGTTGGTTTTCTTTATGATTGCCCTTCTGACTGGAGTAAGGTGGTATCTCATTGTAGTTTTGATTTGCATTTCCCTGATGCTTAAGGATGCTGAACACTTTCTCAAGTGAGTAAAGGCCATTTGTGTTTCCTCCTCTGTGAATCTTCTGTTGAGATCAGTGCCCCATTTTGTGAGGGAGCAGCTTGAATTTTTGTTATTAATTTTTTAAGTTCTCTGTAGGTTCTGGAAATTAGGCCTCTCTGTGTGTTATAGCTGGTGAAAATCATCTCCCAGTTTGATAGTGGTCTATTGGCTCTGAGAATATCTGTACAAAGGCTTTTGAGCCTGATCTAGTCCCATTGGTTAAGTGAGTGTTGCACTTTCTGGGCTGCTGGAGATTTGCTCAGGAAATTTTTCCCTACTCCTATCTCATGTAGGGTTCCTCCTATTTTTTCTTCTAGGGTGTTCATGGTTACATGGTTTTTATTGAGGTCTCTAATCCATTTGGAGTTGATTATAGTGCATGGTGAAAGGAGTGGGTCTATTTTCATTTTTTATACAAATTTATCCAATTTGTCCAGCACCATTTGTTGAAGATGCTATCTTTAGACCAGTGTATGTTGATGACACCCTTATCGAAGACCAAGTGGTTAAAGTTAATTTAATTAAAAGCTGGGTATTCAATTCTATTACACTGGTCTGTTTGCCTGTTTTTCTGCCAGTACCAATGGCTTTGTAGTATGTTTTAAAGCCAGGTATGGTGATACCTCCAGAGTAAGTTTTTTTTTTTTTTTTAACTTAGAATAGTTTTAGCTATCTGTGGTCTTTTGCCCTTCCAAATAAATTTTGAAATTATTTTTTTCTATGCCTGTGATGAAACAGGTTGGAATTTTTATTGGCATGGCATTGAATCTGTAAATTGCTTTTGGCAGGATTGCCATTTTTACTATATTGATTCTCCCTATCTATGGAATCTCTTTGGATCTTATCACATCCTCCTCTATTTCCTTCTTGAGTGTTTCAATATTTTTCTTATATAAGTCTTTCAAATCCTTGGTTAGAGATATTCCAAGGTATCTGATTTCCTTTGAGATTATAGAAAATGGGACAGTCTCTCTGATATTTTTTTTCTGTATGCTTGTCTACTTCATATAGAAAGCCTACTAATCTTTGTGTGTTAATTTTTTATCCTGCCACCTCAGCACAGAGATATCTGTACAGCTATATTTATAGCAGCTCAATTCATAATAGCCAAGAATTGGAATCAACCCAAATGCTCATCCATGTAGGAATGGATAACAAAACTGTGGTATATTTACACGATGGAATTCTACTCAGCTGAAAGGAAAAATGACATATCAAAATTTAAAGAAAAATGGTCTGACTTGGAGCAGATCTTATTAAGCGATCTCTCAAAAAAAAAAAAAAAACAGAGAGACAAATGCTGATATTCTCCCTCATATGCAGTTCCTAACCAGGTTAACCATAAACTGTTCAGAGACAAGTTGAGAGAAATGAGACTTTATGAAAGAGGTGTACGAGATGGGGGATAAGAGGGTGATATAAACATAATAGGATCAAAATCATAAAAACCTCACTTGCATAAGGTAACCTTATTGTGCAAGTAGTGGTTGGTGGCTGGCAGGAGAGTCTGTGAATAGAAGGGGAGAGAGTCTAAGCTAGTAGAAAATGGATCAGTCTGGCAATTCCTGGTCCCAGTCACTGGCTCCTTCCCCCACTGAGCTGTTGACAAAAATGAACCATGAGGTTCCAAAAGCAAGACAGGATTATTTCAAAGCTCTTGAATGCCCACCCCAGGCCTGAGGTAGGATCCCATTGCTGAAGAAATAACAGAAAGCCACCTATCAGCATGGAGATATCCTGTGAGGTCCAGAATGGTAACCAGTCCCCAGATGGTAATTAGTGCAATGCTGGAGGGCGCTGCACAAGCTGCCAGGGAAAAATGGTCAATGACAGCTGGAGTAAACAGAGACCACTGATATGAGTAGGCTGCCATGAGTAGGCTCAACACACCTCCTACAGGGAGAGAACAGTGAATCAAGAAATGAACACTTATGCAATGGAGGAGCCAAAGCCTATGGGAGGTAGTCAATAGCTTGTAATTCGGCCAACTAATCCACTCAGTGATGGGGAGCCCTTAACTGGAACTGAGGACTCAGGGCAAAATGAACCTGGAACCAAAATCTTGGGACATCAAAGAGAAATGCACTTTATAAGTGACTTACAAAGAAGCCAATAACAATAGAATCTAGCCAATTCAGAAATGTGTATCTCAGGTAACTAATACTGATCTCATTCTCAGATAGAGATTCTGTTTGTATTTTTCAGAAGGCATCAAGAGACCTGTGGCTCCTCCAATCCCACCAATGAACTGCAGGCCTATAGCTGACCTCCTGGCAAGAGATGAGCCACCCCAGACCTACCGTGGAGGCTCCACATGAAACCCCGCAGAGCATGGTGCTATAAGCAAGAGGCCTATAATCACAGCCAATCAGTCAACCCAGGATAAACCAGCCATACTCCAATGATATTCAACACAACCTAAAGCAGAAGTACAGAGACCCCCTAAGACCTCAAATCAAAGCAGCCTTAATACTCACCCACCATGACTCAGGGAACTACACCGAAGAGGGGGCAGAAAGATTGTAATTGTGAAAAATTGCCATGGTGGAGGAGAATATCCAGAGACATCACCCCTCTCAGTAACACCATACATAGGGCAGTGGAACCAGGTTTACTCCTAGGCTATCCATAACCCCCTACCCCATGGACTGATCCAGACTGCCCACAGAGAAGTATATCCAGGTGATTGATGACAGGGAAGAGGGAAATTGGGGAACTGGGGATACCAAAACATTATCTGCTCATTCACTGTATCTAATTATGAATAATAAGGATATAATTTTTTAGAAAAAGCTCTTGAATACATGCTCCAGTCCAAAGGTAGGATCCTATTGCTGAAGAAATCACAGAGTGTCATCACACAACACTGAGAGATTCTGCTAGATACAGAATGGTAACCAGGTCACAGATGGTGGCAGTTTTAGTGAAGGAAGGTACTAGATGAGCTACCAGGGGAAATTGGTCAATGATATTTGGAGAAAGCAGAGACTATTGTTATACAATACAGACAGTTGTCACGAGAATGCTGAACACACTGTTATATGGAAGAGACCATCAAGTCAAGAAGTGCGCATCTGTGCAATAGTGGTGCTAAGCCTAAGAGGGTAATCAGTGACTTACTGATTTGCTAAGATATATGCTCAGTGACAAAGAGCCCATAAATGGAACTGGGATCCATGGCAAAATCCTATGGGGACCAAGAAATCTGGGCTCCAAGAGGAAATTCCCACTATCATAGAGCTACAGAGAGGCTACACCCATTAGAATCTTGCCATTTAGCAATGTGTGACTTATTTAACCTATACTCACTTTCAAATGGAGATTCTGCTTGTATTTTTCAGAAGGCAGCAAGATCTGTGCACATCCCATTCCCACCAACAAGACATGGCATGATGGCTGACATCCTGGCAGGAGATGAACCACCTCTGGCCTATCATGTTGAACCCAAATGGAACCTATGAGATAGTAGTGAGATAAACAAGAGACCTAGCACCAGGACAAATCATATAACCTATGAAAGGTCAATGAGACAGACACCAATGATATTCAACACAACCTAAAGCAGAAGTCCAGAGTCACTTAAGATTTCAATAATAAAGGAGACTTCCCCCTACCCTATGAACAGATCCAATATGTGCACCAAGTAGGGACCCCAGTGGGTAGGAGACAGAGAGGAGGGAAATAGGGGCACCTTCACAAGATTTGCTCGATATATATATATATATATATATATATATATATATATATATATATATATTCACAATAAAGATATTAATAAAAACCCCTAAAATAAACTTTAAAAAATCCTCACCCACCATGACTCAGGGAACTGAGTGGAAGACACTGTAAGAGCCATGGTAGGGAGAATATCCAGAATATACAGAATAATATGCCCCCCTCAGCAACAACACACAAAGGGGAAAGAAAACTAGCTACCTCTTATGTAATTCATAAACCCCTAACCCATGGAATGATCCAGTATGTCCACGGAGGTGGGCCCCTAGTGGGTTGGGGACAGAGAAGAAGGAAATTTGGGTACCATCACAAGATTTGCCCATACAATATAATCATTGATAATAAAGATATTTACTTTCTTTCCTTAAATATATCAGAGGCTCCAATTCACACATTAAATTACTTTGACACAAATAACTTTCTCATGTCGAATCTTGCCTGCTTTTGTAGAATCAGTACTTACTTCCTCTCGGGCAATCTGCATTTCCAAATAACTTCATAATATTTGAAATTTATCAAGGTTGACAAATTCTCTCATTCTTATTTTGATATTTCAAATGTTAGTCTCATGTCCATTCCTTTCCTGTCTTAACAAGGATTAGGTATATATTCACCTCTTAGAAATACTTTAATCATACTGTCTCCAATTGAACATTCTTATCTTAGATCATCAATCTTCAAATCTTATGATTGTATATGCTATTAAGAACTTTGATAATTCATCCCTTTCATGCAAAATATGCTTACTAACAAATTCACTTGAACTACACTGCAAACATATTCTGTTTGTTTAAAACATCCACACATATATGAATTCAAGCTGGGTATAATTATTCACAACTGTGGTGCCTACACAATGATCACAAGAGCTCCAAGCCAACCTGAACTGCATATGACACATGTAATTTAGTGTGTTTTCCATTGAGAAGTTCATATCCACAACAGACAGTGAGCTGGACTTGTCCTAAGTGCCTCTATCTCCCTTCAAATCTGTTCTTAAGTCTACAATTTACTTAATAGTCAACATTACAGAAAGGCTATACACATAATACAGTTACTTCTATTCTAGTCAACATTGTTATTTGTTGAGTGAAACATTAGGCAAGGTTGAAAGGTAGAATAATGAAGCAAAGGGAAAGTTGAAGTTTAGACTAAAAGTTTCTTTCCTCCACTAGAAGATAAAGATGGATTAACAAATTGGGTGTGACCACACTCTGGCTAGTAGGTTCCTTTGAATCCAGCAAATATAAATGGCAGCTTCTCCATGAAGAAAATTACTGTCTGTTGGTATAACTTCAAATAAAGAGCTAGAATTTCAGAATTATTAAGCTATTTTTATCCTACATATATAAGAAATGAATGAGCTAAATCATCATTTAATATATTTTAACAAAGTGCTTAAATTTCTACTTGAATGAGGTAGTGCAAGGTTTCTCCATTTTGTCTCTTTCTGTTGTCTTTTATTTTTACTATTTTAGGTTTTGTCTTGTTATTGTTCAGAAACAGAGATTTACATTAGCGCAGGTTGGCTTTGAACTTGCACTGATCCTCTTGGCTCAGCCTCTGAAGAGCTGAGACTGCAGGCATAAGCCACTGTGCCAGGATTGGCTCTTTATTTCCAAGTGTTATTCATAACCCAAAGAAGTGTGAAACATCATCAGCTTCCTATTTGTTGAAATAATGACAATGTTGACACTTCTGATTATTACTTTTTTATGACAACTCATGGATGCACTTGAAAAAAAGATATGACCTTTTTTTTTTACTAAGAAAGATTAACTATGAAGTGAGTTTCCTTGTAGAAGCTTCCCCTTGCCATCAAGCTGGTATTAATTTCCTGTTCAAAAGGGGCTATATTGTCAATGTGACACTTTAATCATCAACCAACGTGAATGCCAAACGCCACCTTCACAATCGATGTCAAGGCATTTCATGTCGCCTCAGTACCTTTGAGTCATTTTGCTTCAGAAGTACTTGAAGGGTCAATACATTTCATTAGTTTGTCTCATCTGTAGGAGAGTACAACATGAGAACTTTGATTGTATTATGAGAATTGCCTTAATGTGACACAGATTCCATGAATGTGCAATACCAGACATTAACGTGCTGGAGGGCAGCCGAATTATCCTTCACCCAACTGTTCACATAGCTGCCACCAGCAAAATGTACCGCAGATGAAAGAAGAAAATCCAAATCAATTTCCATAGCTGATATGAAATCGCACTGTCACAGATGCCTTACCACAGAGGCTCCTGGAGACTAAAGAATCCTGCTGAAAAGAAACAGTTCTTCATTGTCTAATTGTGAGAGCAAAAATTTTTATGAGTCTAGAGTTTAATAGTCATTTTCATATCCTAATATTCCTAATGATGGAATGTTCATGGAGTTTTTCTCAACCACCTTTGTAGCTTTGTGACCGTCAGTAATCATGTAGTGATTGCCTTCCTGTCTTCTAGTTTTTAAACTTAGAAGTCCTAATTTCCATACATTCTCGTGACAACTGTCTGTATTGTATAACAATAGTCTCTGCTTTCTCCAAATATCATTGACCAATTTCCCCTGGTAGCTCATCTAGCACCTTCCTTCACTACAACTGCCACCATCTGGGACCTGGTTACCATTCTGTATTTCTTGTGTCTAGGTTCCTGTGATATTCCTCTAAGATGAAGTTGTCACTGTGTCTGCGTGTGGTTAGCCTTTCTAAACATATATTCACATTCACTTTTAGGTGACTTTGTTTAAAAATTTAGTACTTGTACTAATTCAGAGAGTAGTAGAAGCAGAGCCTGATGAATTATCAATCAAGAATGTTTCTCTGGAATCAGTGTCTGATGACAGATGTCCTTTCTGCTCAGGTTCTTGTGGCTATTGTCATCTACTCGCCTACAGGGAAAGTGATTCTCGGGACAAGTGTGAGATCCACTTCCTTGCTTTTGAGCCTTTGTCCTGTTCTCTTGAGTCTGGTCCCACTTCCACGTGGGAATCCTCAAACCACTATGCTTTCTGATTTCTTCCCCCAAAGACTAAGCTGAATTCTGCCAGGCCAGCTCTCCACATTACATGTCATTTTCTGGAGACCTTGGGCTATAGTGTATGTCTGCCCCCAAAACACTTTCAATGCCTTCTCAGTCAGGATCTTCAGGAGAAAAAAACTCATATCTATTTATACTGAGATCACATTTGCCTTATTACTTTCAGTCCCTTTCTTGGGGAAAAAAAGTGCAGTTTTTCTAAAATGCTAAAAGAAAATCAAATAATGCAATTCATGTTATCATTTCAAATGTATAAATATAACAAAACACAAGTTTTAAAAAGACATCCTTCCAGATATAGTGGCTTACACCTTTAATCTCAGCACTCAGGATGATGAGATAGAACTATCATTGTGAGTTCAAAGACAGCCTTATGGAGTGAGACACCCCATTGGCTAAAGTGAGCCTTTGATTCAAGTAAAATAAAATATACACAATATTAAACTTTGTTGTTAGTAACTTTCATTTCATAAATCAGGTCAGAATTTTTGCCAAAAACTAATTTATTGTCCAAAATTAGATACATTGTATTAGCAAATATTATATTGGTATCCCTGATTCCCTCCTCCCTGTCCCCCATCCATCCCCTGGGTATCCTCCTCAGTGGGCATACTGGATTGTTCCACAAGGTAGGAGGTCATGGATAGCACAAGAGGCAGCCAGCCCCCCCCCACTTGTGTGTTGTTGCTGAGGGGGGGCAATGTCTCTGGATATTCTCCCCCACCATGACTCTTACACTGTTTCCTCCCCCTCTTCCACTTAGTTCCTTGAGTCTTGGTGGGTGAGATTTAAGTCAGCTTTATTATTGAGATCTGCTTAGGTCGTGTTGAAAACCATTGGTGTCTGTCACGCTGACTAATCCTGGGTTGACTGATTAGCTGTGCTGATCTTTTGCTATCCCCTCAATCTCTCAAGAGTTTCATTTGGGGGTCTACACGATAAGCCTTAGGTGGTTCGTCTCTTGCCAGGATGTCAGCCCTCTGCCTGTAGCTCCTTGGTAGAGTTGGCATGACCTTGGCTCTCTCACTGCCTTTTGAAAAATACAAACAGGATATCCATCAGAGAGTGAGGTCAATATAGGTTAAATGTGGCACACATTTATAATTTGGTGAGATTCTATTGGGATTAGTCTCTCTGTAGTTCTCTGGTAATGGGAGTTTCTCCTTGGGGGCCCAAGTTTTTGGTTCCCATAGGATTTTGACCTGAGTCCAAATTCGAGTTACGGGCTCCTTGACACTAAGTGGATTTCTAGGTCAATATGACAGCTGTTGACTACCCTCCCCAGGTTATGCCCGAGTGATGACTTCTTGGCTCGCTGATTTCTCCCAGGAGGCAGTGTGTTCAGCCTTTTCATGGCTATAGTCTTCATTATATATCATTGGTCTCTGCTTTCTTCAAATATTATTGGCCAATTTCCCCTGGCTGCTTATGTAGCCCCTTCCAGCACTGCCTCTCAGTGTTGTGTGATGACTTCCAGTGTTTTTTTTTCAGCAATAGGATCTATTTATGCATTTTAAAATCTGCTATGAAAGTCATTAGTGCATGGCTAATGACTATTGTCTACACATTATTAAAGACTAACAGTAAATGTTGTTCACTGATGGTTATAATCTAGTATAACCAATACATTTTAGTACATTTGTGAGAAACATGGATAAGTCACCAACTCCAGAATGACAGCATTGATATAGACAGAGATGATATCAATATTAAACAAGTACACGGACTACCTTCTTAATCTTCTATGTTTAATATGCTCCTTTGGTGTTCATGTCTTTGACTACCAATAACAACATGCCTACCTAGATGTCCTGTGAAGATAAAGATTTCATTGTACAGATTGTAAGAATTCTTTATGCAAGAAGATGGTGTGAGACTGAGGTTGAGGATGATTTTTCCTTTTCTAGTACCCACATTCATGCTGTTCATAACCTCTACACAGGAAGGATTCAAGGGACCTCTGCATCCTGTGTCCTCATACATCTTCAAATACATCATTCCTTCTATCTAGACCTCTCTTAGAAGACATTTTTATATGAGCTGCTTTATATATTTAACCCTTACTTGGAGGAGGCTGAAAAGGAGTAGCTGGAGTCTTCTACTTCTATCATGAAGCAGAAAATATAGGAGTCAACAATGGGTAGACAATCAACAATGTATTGAGCAAAATGGAAGCTTAAAGTAAAATGACTCTAAGAATAAAATCTAAGTATTTCTTATGAAACGTACATGGGAAATGTCTCTGTAAAGACAAACACAGCTAGACTGTTAAATTAGCATACATTTAATTTAGGGAGAAAATCAGTAACTGGAACAAATAAAAGTCCTATAAAATAATAAATTTTAAGGGTTTGGAGAGATTACTCAGTGATGAAAGGCACTTGCTTGCAAAGCCTGACTGCCCTGGTTCAATTTCTCAATACCAAATTATAGCCAGATATATAAAGTGCCACATGTATATGGAGTTTGGAGTAGCAACAGACCCTGGTGTGCCCATTCTCATATACTTTCTCTCTCTGTCTTCTCTCTCTCAGATAAATAAATTAATTTTTAATAATTAGAGAGATCTCTAAAGACTTTTAGGGAATAATTTCCAAAATAAATGTTCATGTACTCACATATTGTACTTACATATTACTGAAATCTGCATAATACTTGATAGTATTAAACATACACACACACAAACACACACAGGTATGCTCTCATACACTCTTACACTTACAAACACATTAAAAACTCCCCCAAAATTACCCAAGAATAGTAATAGAACTTGAACCTATATAATAAAGAATCTGGATGTGTGGTTGATAAGAGCAGGTATTTATTTTCCTATTTGTAGATTTTTATATCTTTTAAATTTTAGCCTATATGAACATATTTCCTACTACAATATATTCTGTATTTCCACATGTATGTATGTTGACACATAAAGTTCATCCATAAAATTATCAATAAATATGTTGTAAGAGGGAGTAGACCGAAGAACACTCATAGCCACAATAAGAAAATAAGGGGACAGTTTCTAAATGTCCATGATCTTAGCAGGATCCAGCTATTGCCAAGTGTAAGTGACAGAAATACAGTGTTCCCCCATTTTTGACACAGAATGAGAGACATAAAAAGACTAACATGACTTATTAAAAAGGAAGTTGATTCTCATTTGTATATTCCAGTCCAATTCATTAAGCATCTACACAAGTGAAGTAGAAAATATCAAGAGATCTTTCACCATATCCATTTCACCAGTCACAAAATAATGACAATTATGCCCACAAATATGATGGTGATCAAAAAATTTCTTATTATGGAAGTATTATGCTTCAATCCTGGAATAATATAAACCCTGAGGATAAAATAATAATCTTGAATTTTAATAGGTATGAGGAAATATGATCTCAATTTTTATATTCTTACATATTTAATATTTGAGGGGAGCAACAATAGGTCAAAAATTTCCTAATCACATGTATGGATATATTTCTGGCTTAAAGTCCTCTCTTCTCCCTCTCTTTTGCCTTTTTTATCTTTGTCTTAAAACAGGAGGGAAGTTTAATCCTCATCATGAATTTGACTTTGGAAAGGGATTTTTGATGACTTCCAGGTCTTCCTTTCTATAGAAGGCAACCCAGTTATAAACCTTCCACATCCAAACATTACTCTCAGCACAAGATCCCTCAGAATTTTACCATCAAGGGAGACTTTAAGACAGTTTGAAGATCCTGCCAAGAAATCTGATCTCTGTTGAAAGTTTTAGCTGTCATTTCCCCCAAAAAGTCCTGGAATTTTGGCATTTTTTAAAAAGCAGTTGAAATAAAAAGCCTTCTACATCTCCCTTACCCATTGGGAGAATATTTTCAATGGTCGATATCTGATATCATAAAATATCCTCTACAACTTCACTCTGTGTTTTTAAACATTATCTTCTTAAATGTATTTTCATGATCTCCATCTGACATTTATTTTATTGTAAAAAATATGTTTAATGATAGCCATAAAGTGTATTGAAACAAGAATTTAAAATGGACATATAATTTAATCTTTAAAATTTTTTCTCAAATTTGATTCAAGTTTTTGACTTGGTATTGTTAATGCATCTTAGCATCCATTTAGCTACTTTATGGTCAGCAAAATTTTGAATTTTGAGAAAAAATATTGTATTGTTTCTAGGACTTAGTAAACGTAATTTAATTGACTCAGAACTTGACCTCTACACTAGAGTGAGTAGATGAATTGAATCATCAAAAACTCCCACCCCACCACCCCACAGAGGCCAGGTTTACTGGTGCTCATGCTTGGGGTGGGTTTTTGACTTCTTGATGAATGTGGAGAATTGTCTGAGTAAGTTAGGGAGAATATGTGCTTTGTACAAGAGCATCTTGGTCCCAAGTCACTGGGTTTTGTCTCCAACGAAAGGGAGGATGGGAATCTTCTTGGAAAGACTTGAAAGTTTGTACATGATTTAGAGAAAAATAGAGTCATTATTTAATCATGGACTTGAACTTATTATGAATTAATATCCTTCTCTGTTGAAAATGAGGGCCAAGGAGAATTATCCAATGAGTTAAAAACAAAAGCTTATCTGTGCTTAGTATCACATTAAACAAGATTACCTATTTCAAAGTAAACATGGTGGTCTCTAAATATAATTTCCAAACTAAAGCATTTAAATCTAACGTATCCATTCTAAATAAGGATGGTTATAATGTTTGTATTGTTTTAGTAGTTGCATGAAGCTTATCATATAGTTTGAAAATATTTTAATAGAGTGGCCTGACCATAATAGATCACTGAAGAATTTAATGCCCTGAGTTGAAGTTTGCAGCTGCACCAAAGTCTGAATGATCATCTGCTATTAATAGCCAATAATATTCCTGACCTCCTGGGAATTTGTGTTTCCTAGGATAAGCTCTCTCTTGGGGACAATTTTTAGCTCTGGTAAAGTATGGTCATGTGGAAAGTCAAGAACAGGTTCTAATATTGTTGATATTAGCACAAAAACTCAATCATCCAGAATGGTTTAGTTAATATGAATTTTCAGTTTAAATGAGTTATCCAAAATAGCATCTGTTTTTAACGCCTGTAGTTTAAGCCTACATTATTTGTATTAATCCTCTTTCCTATTATGGAAAATTCAGACAAAAAGCAAAGTTTTTAACAACATTGTTTTATAAAAGCTTTATTTTTGTTTTGAAAGAAAATGTATTATGTAGCGAAAAGGAAGTAGCGATAGACGATAAGTGCTTTTCCCTAGTATGTTTAATGACCTTGAAATGTAACCTTGAGCATTCCCCATCTTATGACTCAGTTTCTTTTTCTCTACAACAGAGAGAGCGTCACTGGTCAGGCCCACATTCAGCTCTGCAATAAGGTTTCTATTTGCATGCAATTTGGTTATCACATAGCAACATAAAAATATTAAAGATTCTTTGGTTAGTGAAAACATTATGAGCTAAATATGTAGTAACTAGAGTTCATACCCTGAAGGACATTTGTGTTGGATTCATTTTCAGAGATGTTTGCTATAGCATTAAAATTTTCTTAAGTTGCGTCTGTCACTATTTTTAAAGAGATAATTTGAAAATCATATTTACCAATAATCAGGCATTACCTAAATTTCTAGGTTTCAAGTTTTCTCTTGGATTGCATGTAATGAGGATATTTTGTGTCCTGAATATCACTACAAGATGTCTGTGATCTTTATGCCAACAGGAGATTATCAAGACTCTTAGTTGGTTTCTTATCAAGAATTTAGAGCTTTGTCCTGGATTTTACCTTGTTGTGTAAGGTTTTTGAAATTTGTCACTTGCTGAACCTTGTGGAAATGATTTTAGTGTCTCAATTTTGTTGTTAAAACTAATAAAAAATAATAGTGGAGTTTAATCTTAAACAGAAGAATGACTTTTGTTCATGATCTTTCAATTAATGAGGATAAAAGTGAAAACCATATCATTTGTGTAGCTGGTTTTTCCCTGGGAAGAAAAGTGAGTAAAGAAGCAAAAGCAAGACATCAAGATAATAACTGTGACATAGTCATGAATATAGTACTAGAAATCATACTCAAGAAAATGACAAAGCCAGCCTTCTGTAGTAGAGAATAGTGTAGTTGAAGGATGAGGTATCTTTAGAAGTTTGAAAAATCTGAGACCTATTTCTCGGTGGGTAGAACAGCCGTAAAGATGTGAATGCTTTTTCAAAAGGATGGGTGAAGTTCTGTGGAATCAGAATTGTGAAGAAGGCAGAGGTACATGATCTTTTGGACCCTAATGGGAAAGACATCCTATGTCACTCACAGTCAATGGAAAATGATAAAAACAAGAAACATTCAAAACTTGAAATAACAATGATATTATGTGGTTATTTTTTTTCTCATATGTAAAGTTGATAGTAATTGTAGGAAGACTGGAGGAAAACAGCCCATGGTAATACATTCATCAATGGATGGCAATACAATTCATCAAAATCATCAAAATTTGATAAGTTAAGACTGGAGAGATGACTTAGTAGTTAATGCATTTGCCTGCAAAGCAAAAGGACCCAAGTTCAATTCCCCAGTACCCACTTAAAGCCATATGCATAAGGTGGCACATTTGTCTGGAATTCACTTGCAGTGGCTGGAGGCCCTGGTATGACCATTCTCATTCTCTCTCTCTCTCTCTCTCTCTCTCTCTCTCTCTCTCTCTCTCTCTCTAATAAATAAAATGTTTTAAAAACTAAATAAAAAATAAAATAAAGATTGGTAAGTCATCAAACCCTGATAAGAAGAAACTTAATTGCTTATTTGTTAAGTGAAACAACCTAATCTGATAGATAATACATTCTATAAGATTCCAAATCTATAGCATTCTAGCAATGAAAAATCTTGGAAAGAGTAAAATCCTGAGTGGTCTCCAAGCATTAGTAGGTAAGAAGAATCAATAACTGCAGCACAGAGACTGTCTAGGACAGTAAAAGTACTCGAACTTGGCATGATGCATTCATTATAATTTTCTTTCAAAATCCATAGCAGATATAACAAGAGTAAGTCTTCTAGAAATATGAGCCCATTGTTAGTGATCTATGAACATTAGCTTATCAGTTATTAAATGTGCCATTGTAGCATGGGATGTTAATAGTGAGAGAGTGTGTGAAAGTGTGCAAGAGGCAAGGGGTATATTGGAACTCCCTGTAATTTTTGTTCACTTTTTCTGTGAGCTTAAAACTACTCTAAAATAAAGTTAGAAACTGGAAGAAAAAAAAAAGAACGTTGTTCCTTCTTTTCCCATGTTCTTATGAATATCATTTTCTAAGAAACACAAATGGAGGCCAAATACAGGGAAAGAGCTTTCATGGACAACTTCTCCCAACTCACTTCCTAGCTAAAATGAAGAACTCTGATAAGAAGGAGGCTTTGATGATCAGTCATTCTTAAACTCTTCAAATTAGCACTCTTCTCCAATGACAGGCCTCCAGGACAATTGGTTCCAAAAGGAAACACAGTCTAAATAGCCAATATGAGTTCATCAGTTCCTAACATGTGTGTCCCAAATTGCTGTATTTAGTCAGTGTATTTTTCCAGGCAGCTCATTTTCCCTTTTGAAGTACTCACTGGAGGTCAGAAGCCGATTAAGCATCAAAGTTTTATGAATTCAACAGCTTCCTCATGAGCAGAGGAAGGCGGCTAGGGGAAGAAATACGATTGAGAGCTACTCTTGCTAACCTTCAGCTAGGCTGCATTCCACACTGCATAGATCAATACTGCCCAGTCTCCCAGAAACGACCTCAAGACTGTGCATTCAGCTGGCCCTTTATAAATAAAATGCTTACCTCCTTACCTCAGTACCCTGGGAATTCCAATTATCTGTTCTGTTTACTGGAGATTGTGCAAGGAGACATGGTAACGAGGATGAAGAAAAGTGTGTAAGAATATAAATGCAGGCAATTCTCTTAAATGACAAGGACTCTAAATTCTCATGAGGTTAATTGTGTATGTTCTTTTCTGCAGAATCATTTAGCCACAATGCATGCTCTTCTCTGGTGATCAGGAGTTTATCACAGCATAGAGTGTCTCTCCAATGTGAGCCTGGTTTTGCTCTCTGTCTGTCCAGAAGATCTTGTAATTTTCAATAAACACCAATGATTGCACCCTTATTGTAAAGATGATGGAACTGAAATCCAATACGTGAGTGCTTTGGTTGGTTAAATGTTGCAATCTCCTGGTATTTAAGAATGTAGATAAAAATAAAACTGATGGGGCTGGAGAAATGACTCAGTGGTTAAGGCACTCACCTCCAGTGCCTAAGGCCCCGGTTCAATTCCCCAGGACCCACATATGCCAGACCCACAAGGTGGTGGCCCTGGTGCACTCTCGCTCTCTCTCCTCTCTCTCTCTCTCTCTCTCTCTCTCTGATTGAAAAGAATGAATAAAATATTTAAATAATAATAATAAAACTGATGAAAATAGTCTTATCACATGGGTTTTATTTTTGTCTCTTTCTACCTTATCTTGCAAAGCATCTTAGATTACTTTTTCAGTTCTGGTCCAGGTTCTGAGGAACTGCTCAAGCTTCTTAGGTATTACTTTGATATTTCTCTTTTCATGCATTCTTTCTTCTTTCATCATTTCTTCTTAGGAACTTATTGGGGAGACTCATCCCAGAAAACAGCCTAAGTATTGGCAAGACTTTGGGTTAAAGACATGAAGGGTTCCCATCTCCCTGTGTACTTTCTGGGAAGCCTCTGGCTAGTCTCTGGTGCTCATAGGTTTTGTTTCTGGATCTCTTTAAGTGTAGTGCTGTGAAGATTCAATTACACTAAGAACATCATATTGCTCAATGGATGTAATCTTTATGTCATCTCCATAACCCTTATCAGATTCTTTAATCTACTTCTCAAAACTTTCAGCAAATGTTCTCTGGGCTACAGTTTGATTAGCTCCACTGTTGAGTTCATCCCCAATGAGTTCAAGGTATTCAGAAAGATTTTTTACAGAGAAAAAAGGTTTATGCCAATAGTTTCCACATTTTCTCTTTTAATCAACACATTAAAAATTTACCGAATAAATATATTTGTATTTATTTATATTCAGTACACTTAAAATGAACATTTAAATCTTCCGTTTTAGAGTAATTTTAGATTTACCAAAAAAGTTGCAAAGTTTTAGAGCTTCATACACTCCCCCCTATTGCTAATGTCTTACATTTCCATGATGTATTTGTAACAAAGAATGATTTATGGCTAGTTATGCACATGTTAAAGGAAAGATAACTTAATTCAGATTAACTGATTTTGATTACTAATGAGATTTTTCTGTTCTAGAATCCCACCCATGATAACACATCACAATTAGATGCCAAACCTTCCTCATCCTTTCTGAGTTCTGATAGCTTCTCATATATCCCTCATTCCAGATGACCTTGTGAGTTTATTATTTATTTATCTATTTTTATTTATTTGCAAGGAGATGGAGAGAGACAAAGAATGGGTGTACCAGGGCCTCTAACTGTTGCAAACAAACAGCAGATGCATGCACCACTTTGTGCATCTGGTTTTATATGGGTAATGTGGAATCAAACCGGGTGTTAGGGTTTGCAGGCAAGCACCTTAACCACTTAGACATCTCTCCAGCCTGACCTTAAGAGTTGGGAGTTGTGCTGATCAGGTACATTATGGAATGACCTTATAGTTTTGATTAATGACTATTCCTGAGATGTGTGTTTTGGGGACAAAAGTTGTAGAGGTCAGGCCATATTGGTGCCACACCACATTAAGTCTAAGTGTGAATGCTGATCCTTTTGATGTGGCTGAAGTCCACCATCCTCTAGCATAGAGGTACTTTTTCTTTGTGCAAGATTACCTCTGGAAGGAAATTACTCTATGTAACTCACAATTGAAGGATGGAAATTGTTTATTAATGATTAAGAAATAGTTATACTATAGATAGTATAAATATACTCTATACTTATTTATGGAAAAATAGCTACAAAAAAACGGTCTAGTAATTGCTACACTAGAGACTTGTCTATATATATATATATATATATATATATATATATATATCTTATAAATGGTTATTCCTTCCCTAGTTATAATTCTGATTTTATTTTGAACCTATTGCTCTTATCCTATGGTTTATGGGAATTCTTGCCCAGTTCTATTGACTATGAACAGTTCCTTGATACTATTGTACCTTGGCTTGTGTATAGGAATTGTTCATTACTCTTCAGTGTATATATCTACAATGAAAAATATTTGTACTGGAAAATACTAAACTGTAACTGACATGAAGAGGTATGATTTGTGTAGACTATGATAAAGAATAGAATTTCCATTTGCAAGATGAAACAAGTAAGTTCCATAGATGAGAAGGGTCATCACATGATAGAGAAGGCACCCTCATTGTGAGAGCCAGCATGTATAAAGAAAAGTGGCTAAGGTTGTGTATGCTCCTGAATATTAGACAGGTGAACACTGGCATAATTACACCTGCATTGTTTCAGAGATCATGCTATACTGCCATTATCATCCTTGCTCCAAATAATTCCCTTAGTTGTGGCTCCCAGAGGAGAAAAGTCACCCATTACAAAAACAGAAATGTTTCAAAGAATCTTTGAATTTTTTCTGAATTTTGTAATATTTTTTTAAAAAATTAATAACTTATGATATATAAAATATTCTATGCTTATTTTTCTTTTTGAACACTATTTCTGGAATGCTTTTTGATGCCATAAATAATAAGCCTCACTTTTGATCCTTTCCCTAATAGCTTATTATATTAATGCAATTTAATTTATCACTGCTCTTATTGATGAACCCCTTGGATAGTATACAAGTATTTTTTCATGACAAACATGTAAAATATAGCTTTGTAATATATTTTTAATTATGATTAATTCCTAGGCAAGGAAGAGCACACATATTTTAAAATTTACTTACTTAAAATAGACTTGTACTAATTGATGCAGAACCATCAGTGAGAGTAAATATCAATTACCTCAGTCTTTACCCAATATAGTGTGAAATTACTGTGGGGAGTCTTATAAATTATTGCATACTGTTACTTTTATTATCATTAATGTTTTCTAAATGATGTTAGACTTTCCACATTTTCATTGATTACTTATATTTTTGTTTTGTGAATTATCTATTGAGATTATTTGTCATCTTTCTATTGAGTATCTGGACAGGAGATATAGATTATTAGCCTCCTATTGTAAAAGGTATCTCCAAAATTTGTCTTACATACTAAAATGTCACCGTGATTGTAATTAAAATGAATATTTTATAAGAACAATATTCAGGGTCTTCTCTCAGAGATTCTACATCTAGCATCCTAACTGAAAAGCTTTTAAAAAGGACTATGCAATGTTATAAAATACTTATCTCTCAAAACTCACATTGGCAGAAGGAAAAAGGCAATATAATTATACCTCTTATTCTACTTACACCTCTCAGAATAATCTCGTATTCTCATTTTTCATCTCATATAATAATAATCTCATATTTTTCAGTATAAATTGCTGACTGAGAGAACTGACCTTGATTTTTTTTCCATGACTCACTAATCCATCCTTGTTCTAACAGAATGGAACAAGAGTCATATACAAAGACAGCAGTGGTAGAGTGTTTTCCCAACATGCTCGAGGACCTGAGTTCCAAACACACAGAAGAAGAGTAACAAAATACGCGGTTCTCGCTGAAGACATGAATTATTCTGCATTAAAATTAACACATATGTAGAATACAAAACCAAAGAACAATGATAATGAACCTTATCAGAAAAGTAAGCCACCTGCTTCTGTCCATGTGGGACATTCTGGCCAATGAAAGCATACAAGCATATAGAGGCATAGAGGCTTAAATAATTATTTGTGAGAGAGATGAATGCATATATATATATATACCATTCACACCCTAAAAATCCAACTGCATTTTTGTTAGATGTCTATATGCAAAATTCTTTCTGATTTTAGGTATACTATAAAGAACATGTCAATCAGTTTATATTAACCGGTTACAAATAAGTACTCAGAGTAAAACAACTATAATTTTTTTAAAAAATGCGCTGGAGAGATGGCTTAATAATTAAAGATGCCTGCTTACAAAGCTTGATGTCCTAGGCTCAGTTCTCCAGTACCTACACAAAGGCAGATAACAAAAGAATATTTTTTAAAACTTTACATATTTGGGTTCCAAGCACATGGGGATATGGGTATGCACACAAAATCTATATCATACAGGATAGTTCTAATATTTAGTACATTATTTTTAAAAAGACAATTCACAGAGATTTGTCTAAAATAGCAAGAGATTTCTTTTGGGCAGCACATGTTCATCCCTTGCTCTTGTGTAGGCTGGAATATCGATTTAGATCTTTCTGAGTAGTAAAGAAGTAGAATTCACCATTCAGAACCCAGACTGTGGCCACAGGAGGAGAAGACATGTTGTTGACTAGTTATTTAAGGTTTGCCAGAAATGATGCATTTCACCTTTGCTTGCATTTTCCTTACACAATTAAGTCACATGGTCATTTCCAATTTTAAGAGGATTGGTATGCCAGCCTTGGATAAGTCCAGAAGAGCACAGAATATTTTTGACATTTTCATATACATATACAGTGGATGTTGATCTGAACTCCTTTTTTAATATCCTTTTTCACATTGAATTCATGCCTTATTTCATGACTTTCTTTAGACCCACTGTGTTAAATTAGGAACACTTTGAGGATCAAGGGTGAGAGGTTACTTAGCAGAGAATGGTCAACCCATCAGTGGTCACACCACCGAAGGACATGACTTCCCTCTCTCCCAGCTACCATCAGTTATAATTAGATACTTGGGGAGATATGGTGTCACCGGAATCCCTTCCCCATTCATGATGAAACATGGACAGGTTCAATCTTGTGAGGGAAACTCCATCCACTGTGAGCCCATGAGTATAACAACCATGTCATATCCAGAACACAGCATTCTGCCATCCCCCCCCCCCATCTACATCTCTAAGATTCTTTCTGCCACCTCTATGTGAGGTTTCCTGAGCCTTGGAGGGCATGGCTTAGATGTTGTGCTTAGGGCTGTGTACACACTAGGCACTTATTCTTGTTAAATTTGCTTGCTTTGCATCTCTGTATTAACCTAGCCTTTTGAATAAAGAAACTATTGTGGTGAAAGCTTTGAGCAGACCAAATATAATGGGAAGAAAGTTATATATTTCAAAGTAATTTTGGCATGCTACTTATTTAACATAATCCCAGTATTGGGCTCTTCCCCAGAGCTTAATTAGCAAGTCACAGGATTTTGGCCTAATGTACAGTACCAGACAAAACTTTTTTCTTATAAAGTGGGCCTGAAATCTTATTGGATAGCAGTTATTATTCCCCTAACTTTCACGTCAGTAATGCACCAGTGACTACATATTGCCTGGGAGGTTGGTTGTGAAGTAAAGCGGATCCACAGCTAAGGATGACTGTTGATACCTTTTCTCTTCCAATGTCTTGCATTGTACCTTATGGTCTGAAGAAAGCTAGCCAGCAAGGAAGACATGTTCAGCTCAGTTCGATCACGGTTTCTTTGTGTTCTTGCAATCAAATCAAGTGGTGATTTCAGCAATAGGAACTTCCAATCTAGTTTCGGTGAACAACCAAGAGAAATGGAAATAGGCAATATTGTTGGAGGGTTCCCTGTAGCCTTCCTGAACTGTGAATCATTAAGAGGTCTCATACCTATCCCTTGAATTTTCAAATAATGTCCTACAACTTCTGGGAACAGCTTTATCTGTTGTCTCACCACCACCTTCTCTTTCTTATTCACTTGCCCCTGTCTCTGCTTAAACATTTCCCTCTCATTATTGCCCCCTTTCCACTCTTACATTCATGTTGAATGATCCCACCATGCCCCCTCCCCAGGGCCCTTTACGAGATGCTCACTCTGCCTTATAGCCACTGATCGAGAAACCTGAAGTTAGGATCACATATGAGAGGTAACCTGTGAGATCTGGTTCTAATTCTTCATCGTCTCTCTCACTGTGACCTTTTCTGGTTCCTTCCGAGTTTCTGCAAATTTAATAATTTCATTTTTCTTTACACCTGAATAAACCATATCTTCACAGTCCATTCTTCATTAGAGGGGCAACTAGACTGTTTCCATTTCCCTATTGTGACTAGAGCAGCAACAAGCATGTACAGGTGTCTGTGTCGTAGCCTGTTGAGTCCTAAGAGTAAAGGACTCAAGTGGTGCAGCTAGGTAGGCGTTCTTTTTGTTCGTTCATTTGTTTGTTTTTCAAGCTAGTGTCTCATTCTCTCAATCTAGCCAAGGCTAACCTGGAACTCACTCTATAGTCCCAGGCTAGCCTTGAACTCACATCTCTCCTCCTACTTCTTCCTACAGAATGTTGGGATTAAAGGTATGTGCCACCACACTCTGGGTTGGAGAAACCTCCACAATGATTTCAATAATGTATGTACCAGTGATTACCCCCAACATCAGTAAATAAGGTACTTGTTTCCTCACATTCTATCAGTATTTATTGTTATTTTGGATTATTTTTTATATTATACATTCTGACTGGAGTGAGGTGCAATCTCAATTTAGCTTGAATTTGTAATTACCTGATGACTAAGGATATTGAAAAGTTTTAAATTTATTTATTAGGTATTTATATTTCTTCTATTGAAAATTTTCTGTTCCTCTCCATAGTTAATTTTTATTGTGTTTTAAGGTTTATCTTTTGAATTCTCTGTATATTTTAGATATAAATTCTCTGTCTGATGTATAGCTGGCAAGTACTTTTCGTATTCAGCATGGAATACTTTAGGACATTGAAACAACTCTATATGTCACCAAATGGTGGATAAGAGTCATTATATATGTTTCAAACCCACAGAAAGCATGATATTTTGAATCAGGTGTCCCTCCTGAACATATGTGTTCTGAATTCTAAGTCCCCATCTGGTGGCATTTTGGAAGTTGGAGCCTCCTGGAGGCGGTGTATTGTTGGAGATGGGCTTAGGGATGTTGTAGCCAGCTTCTCCTTGCCAGTGTTTGACACCTTCTCCTTCTGCTTTTGTTGGCCAAGAGGTGATGTCCAGCCTCTGCTCATGGCATGGTTTCCCTGCCCTCATGGAGCTTCCCCTTGAGTGCATAAGGCAAAATAAATCCATTTCTCTGCAAGATGCTTTTGTCAGGTGCTTTCTGCCAGCAAGCAAAGCTAACTGCAACAGTAAGAGCAAAATATGATGGACTACATCTGTAAGTTTAGCACTTAAAAGACAGAGGCAGGAAGATTTCAAGTTCAAGGCCAGCCTAAGCTACATTTTGGGACTTGGCTTCAAAAAAAAAAATAAAGCCTGTGAATGTAGCTCAATATTTCCTTAGCATGCATATGGCCCTAGATTCAATCAAAACATCTCAAGAAAGCTCAACTTTCTATGATAATGATGCCAAGTAGTTTCATGGACTGTAGCAAATGAACTATGTATGTATGAAAAACAGATAGTAGGGGAAGCTGTGCCAGTGTGGGAACAGGGGGTATATGGAGAGCATCATATTTCTCTTCAGTTTTTCTGTGAACCTAATTGTGTTCTTTAAAAGAAAAACCACTATTTATTATTTTAAACTAACAAACATAATGAACACTGTCTCTGAATTGGTGAGGCAGTAAAAAGATCACATCATGTCAGCAGAGCCTCACAGTGAGTAAGGGAAAAGATGAACAACAGGAGATATAACGGCTTACAAGAATGTACAGATTCAAGAAGTCACATGAACACAAAGAAGAAGCATTAAAAAGAACATGGCTACAGACACTTAGACCAAACTTTAGAAACTTACAAGCAAAGGAAAATACTTGAAGGCAATTACTGGGAAATAAAACATTACCTGATAAGGAATCAACATTTCAAATGACTACAGTTTTTTTTTTTTAAACTAGGAAACAAGTACCCACAAAGGCAAAGGCACACATTTCTCAGGTTTAAAAACAAATCTAATGTCAATATAGAATTCTATAACCATATTAACATCTCAGAAATGAAAGTGAAATATAGTCTCACAATAAGGAAAACTGAGAGTATCACCAGCAGACATAAATAATGTAATCTAAGTCTTTCTGGTAGAACGAAAGTAACAGAATCATGAAACACCAGGAATCATAGAAAATGTTAACATATACATTAGGAAACATTGCTAAAATGCCAGTGGTACAAGGCTGCATGCAACAGAAGATAGCTATGATTCTGCATAATAAAAAAAAATCACAAAGTAAGTTAAAAACATTATGGATTTACTTTTGCTTTTGCAAATTTTGTAACTTGTTTGCATGAATTCCCATTAAATTTTGTAGATAAAATTATTGTATCATAATTTCATCCAAAATGCACAGATATGAGTGTGATGGGTAATCTCCAGTTTTCAACTTGAAAAGATAATCAGAATGGAAACACATTTTTGGCCATGTCCATGAGGAAATTTCTGTATTAGATTATAGGAGCTATCCTGACCCTGGGCAATAGCACTTTAGGGGCTGGGTTTCTGCAATGTAGTAAAGGAGCAAAGGCAGGGAGTTTGAAGGACCATAATTCAGAGACAAATGCAGAAAATGGGGTCTCACCTGATGAGGTTTCAGAGACAGAAAAAAGTTTCCATCGGGCATTGGGAACTGGACTATGGGTGATTCATGTGATATTCTGGCAAAGAAATTGTCTCTTCTGCCAATGCCATGAAAACTTGAAAGAAGTCAAATTTAAAAGGAGTGGACTAATGAGTTTGGCAGAGGATATTTCATGACAGAAAAGCTTTGACTCTGTCATGGCTTCTCTTTGCTGTCCTGATTCAGATCTATAGTGACAAGGAGGAAAATACAGAGAAAAAAAAAGAAAAATATATAAGCAAATTTAAAGTTCAAGGCCCAGAAACAACAGCTTATTGATCCTATCATATTTTCTCCATTATGTTGGATATCCCCTTGAAACTATAAGCCAAGATAAACCTTTTCCTCCCTAAAGATGCTTCTGATCAAGTATTTTGTCAGAAAAAAAAAGAAACTAAGCTGATATGTTCTTACAGGATGTGTATATATATGACTTCACTTCTATGGTGGTGAGCAGTTTCCAGTGGCTCATCTTCCAAAACAGTTGGTCGAATTGGCACCACCTAAGGTTACATGTCCACATGGTGACTTGATGAGTAAAACATGGAAATGATCAGTTATATTCTAACCTAAGAAGGCATACAACAGTTGATTGATTTGTTTAGCAAATAAGTAAGCATTCTCACTTGAATCCTCAGGTTCTTCCACACCTTGGCCACAAGTCATAAATCTCCTCTCCTTGTGCTTGACAATCTGCCTTCTGCAAATCTTGCTTTCTGTTTTCCTACCAATGTCATAGTAAAAGTAAACATCATCTCTTGCCAATTATTACTCTAATACCACTATGGCTTCTACAACACTCCAAAAGAAAACAAAATTCAAGAAAGAGGAACTATGAATGGAATAAGATTGCTCAAGGAAAAGTGGGTAGATGATGACATTTCTGTCCATGCAAAAACTAAGTTACTCTGCCTAATTGTTAGTGAATTCATGAAGATCTCAAACACTATAATTAAAAAAAAACTTTACACACAAAATCTTGATGCCAACTTCAGGGTGCGTCAAGGTTTGTGTCATAAAGACAACAGTAGAACTAAAGAAAACAAGTCTTCTCAACATCACTTTTTAAAAAATCAGAACTATTGCAAGAGCTAGTTATGTTATATTTAATATTATAGGTAATATAAAATATGTGATATATACATAATATAATATATATATATATATATTTAATAGCAAAAATTTTGATCATTTACTGATAGTAAAGACATTTATTAAGTGCTGTATATAATGTTTGGTAGATACAAGATGCCCTAAAAAAATAAGAAGGCAATTATAAAATCAGTTTGTTTCACTACACTGTTGCAGTCAGCTTTCTAGTTGCTGCGCAGAAAGAACCCAAACAAAAGTGGCTTGTGGAGGAATGGGTTTATTTGGCTTACGGACTCGAGGGGAGACTCCATCCTGGCAGGGAAAACGATGGCATGAGCAGAGGGCTGGGCATCACCTCTGCCACAGCACTGCAAACAGCGGCAGGAAGGTGTGCCAAACACTGGCAAGGGGAAGCTGGCTTATAACCCCATAAACCTGCCCCCAACAACACAGCTTCATCGGGGTTGTAAAACCCAAACTGCCATCAGCTGAGGATTGATCTATCAGAACACATTCAATTGTTTGTGGGGGACACCTGTATCAAACCATGACCCTGGCCCCCACAAACTAATAATTATTCAAGATATAAACACAATATGTTCAGCTCAACTCTTAAGTCCCTGCAGCTTTCAACTAAGCCATAATACCAAAAATAAACCCATAATGGCACAGAACATTCACAATGCAAAACATGAGACACAGCAAAAACAGATTGACCAATACAAGATTTAAAACAAACAGGGCACCATCAATCTCTAACTCCAAGCTCAATGATTCTAACCAATAACACAAGTCTCTTGGAGATTCAATTCCGCCCCTCCAGCTCGGCTACTCACAGTCCGGGAAAACGTCATCTGGTGCTGGCAGCTCGCCTTGGCACCCATCCATAGTCCTGG